>JARFJB010002390.1:730000-742489 GCA_036346205.1 Vesta saturnalis | reverse complement strand
GTTTCTGTGTGTCTGTGTTTGTTTCTGTGTGTCTGTGTGTCTGTGTTCTGTGTCTGTGTTCTGTGTTCTGTGTTCTGTGTGTCTGTGTGTCTGTGTGTCTGTGTGTCTGTGTGTCTGTGTTTGTGTGTCTTGGTGTCTGTGTTCTGTGTGTCTGTGTGTTTGTGTCTGTGTTCTGTGTGTGTGTGTTCGTGTGTCTGTGTGTCTGTGTCTGTGTTCTGTGTGTCTGTGTTCTGTGTGTCTGTGTTCTGTGTGTCTGTGTGTCTGTGTGTTCTGTGTGCTGTGTGTTGTGTTGTTTCTGTGTGTCTGTTTTCTGTGTCTGTGTGTCTGTGTGTCTGTGTGTCTGTGTGTCTGTGTGTCTGTGTGTTTCTGTGTTCTGTGTGTCTGTGTTTGTGTCTGTGTTTGTTGTTGTGTGTCTGTGTTCTGTGTGTCTGTGTTCTGTGTGTTCTGTGTGTCTGTGTGTCTGTGTTGTCTGGTGTCTGTGTGTCTGTGTGTCTGTGTGTTCTGTGTGTCTGTGTGTCTGTGTGTCTGTGTGTCTGTGTTGTTTCTGTGTGTTGTGTGTCTGTGTGTCTGTGTGTCTGTGTGTTTGTGTCTGTGTCTGTTTCGTGTGTCTGTGTTCTGTGTGTCTGTGTGTCTGTGGTCTGTGTGTCTGTGTGTCTGTGTCTGTGTGTCTGTGTTCTGTGTCTGTGTGTCTGTGTGTCTGTTGTGTTCTGTGTTCTGTGTGTCTGTGTGTCTGTGTGTCTGTGTTCTGTGTGTTTGGTCTGTGTGTCTTTGTGTTGTTTGTTGGTGTCTTGTGTCTGTGTTCTGTGTTTGTTTTGTGTGTCTGTGTTCTGTGTGTCTGTGTTTGTTCTGTGTTTGGTGTTCTGTGTGTCTGTGTGTCTGTGTGTCTTGTGTGCTGTGTCTGTGTCTGTGTGTCTGTGTGTTGTGTGTCTGTGTGTCTGTGTGTCTGTGTGTGTTGTGTGTGTGTGTGTGTGTGTGTGTGTGTGTGTGTGTGTGTGTTGTGTGTCTGTGTGTGTCTGTGTGTCTGTGTTGTGTGTCTGTGTGTCTGTGTGTCTGTGTTCTGTGTGTCTGTGTTCTGTGTCTGTGTGTCTGTGTGTCTGTGTGTCTGTGTGTGTCTGTGTTCTGTGTGTCTGTGTGTTCTGTGTGTCTGTGTTCGTCTGTCTGTGTGCTGTGTGTCGTGTGTCTGTGTGTCTGTGTGTCTGTGTGTCGTGTGTCTGTGTGTCTGTGTGCTGTGTGTCTGTGTGTCTGTGTGTCTGTGTGTCTGTGTGTCTGTGTGTCTGTGTTCTGTGTGTCTGTGTGTCTGTGTCTGTGTTCTGTTGTTGTGTGTGTTGTTGTCTGTGTATTGTGTCTGTGGTCTGTGTGTCTGTGTGTCTGTTCTGTGTATTGTGTGTCTGTGTGTCTGTGTGTCTGTGTGTCTGTGTTCTTGGTGTCTGTGTTCGTGTGTCTGTGTTCTGTGTGTCTGTGTGTCTGTGTGTCTGTGTGTCTGTGTGTCTGTGTGTCTGTGTGTCTGTGTGTCTGTGTGTCTGTGTCTGTGTGTCTGTGTGTCTGTTGTCTGTGTGTCTGTGTGTCTGTGTGTCTTGTGTCTGTGTTCTGTGTGTCTGTGTCTGTGTCTGTGTTCTGTGTGCTGTGCTGTGTCTTGTGTCTGTGTGTCTGTGTGGTCTGTGTGTGTGTTCTGTGTCTGTGTGTGTGTGTGTGTGTGTGTGTGTGTGTGTGTGTGTGTGTGTGTGTGTGTGTCTGTGTGTCTGTGTGTCTGTGTGTGTTCTGTGTGTCTGTGTGTCTGTGTGTTCTGTGTGTTGTGTCTGTGTGTCTGTGTATCTGTGTGTCTGTGTGTTCTGTGTGTCTGTGTGTCTGTGTCTGTGTGTTGTGTCTGTGTGTGTTCTGTGTTTTGTGTCTGTGTGTCTGTGTTCTGAGTGTGTGTGTGTTCATGGTGTGCGTGCGTGTGTGTGTGTGTTGTGGTTGTGTGTGTGTTGTGTGCGTGGTGCGTGTGGTGCATATTCGTGAGGTGTGCGTGTGCTTGTACGTTTTGCGTATGCTTGTGCTGTGTGAATGTATGGTGTAAAAATTTGCATGCATGGGATTGTTTAATTGGTTACATATCTTTGTACATTAGGTATAAGTGTTATGAATAAGTTAAAGTTCTGCATGCGACTGATTAACTCGTGTGTGCTAATATACCATGAAATAGGCCCAAGAAGATTATGTGCTAGCCTTATTGGACTTTTTTTGCTACAATGTTAAATAAATGCATAAAGGTTTCAGCTTTAAATGCGGTTTTATTCGTATTGTGTATATTTTATTTCTTGATATAAAGGAACATAAAGGAGACAAATGAGTTGTCTGGTTTATCGTATCTAACGAACCTAGAGTTGCAACTCGAACGAAGTTGAAGACGCTCTGACGGCTATTAAAAACTAAAGTACGGTTAACTAATTGAAAAAAAGGATTCCCTGATGAACGGTTTTAAAGTTACTCATTTTTACTGAATTACGGCAATGGCTTAGCAACAGGCTAGTTGGAATATTTCGCTGAAGTGCTCCAAAGGCAAAGGTTCTGGTTAAGATCAAGAACTATGGCAAACTATGCGTATTCACTGAGTATACGTAGTGTCTGGGAGCGGCAAGCTATTTTAGAACTTCATAATACAGTGTATTGAACTCCTACATTTAAATTTATCTTACCAAATATGAGCAATATTGTTATACTATACGTATAAATACTTATAGAGTTCACAGTAACGTATTGATGACTAGGTGACCGAAAATAACTCAGTGTCGCAGTAGCTCAGCAGGTGTGGGTGCTTATTTGGATTGAAATTTATAGCTAAAAAGAGCAATGAGGCGCCAACTAGAATGTGATGCTTTAGTAGTATCGATAATTAATCACTGTTCTAGGTAAGCTAACGTAAAAAGTAGTAACTGGGCAGCGTTAAAAATAAAACAATAAACTTGGCATCTCAAAATGTTGTAGGCCTGTCTATTTTGAAAGATGCCCACAACAAAGAACTAAAATTGGTATTTAATCTCCTTAGAGTAGGACTTGACAAACACCTTACACTAACATAAAGATAAAAGCCTAAAGCAGACATAATCTCAATTAAAGTACTTACTGACGTGGATATATGTAGACACTTGAAGCAAAGTTACTAAAGCATAGCTTAGATAACTACCCTTACTTTAACAAAGCGTAACTCATAATATTAGTCAATGGGATTTAAATTTTAGTAAACCGCACTAAATACAGTGCAAAACGTACTTTAAATGTAAAAATGTTAGCATTGTTATAAAGCATTAGGCAAAAGCAATGTAAGAAAGTATATAAAGCAAAATCGCCATTAAAGCTGTTAGGTCAAATTGCGATAACACCTCATAACAGACCAGAGGCAAGTGAATGATTGTATAGCACTCAGTTGTGATCTACTGTATAAATTAAAACGATCAGTTGACATTTCCAACTAGGCTTGTTGAACTCCTGACGGTACTTTAGGTAACGCCCTATCGGTAAATATTTAAATATAGAATAGTGCTGAGAATTAATCACTTCTCTTACTCTTAAAGGTCAAGTAACATATTGATAATGTACTCCCTCTCAGACAATTTTAATACAGAATACTTTCGTACGCGATTGATTTAATTTATCAACGAACTTCTACAGAAAGAAACACTTTTCCTACAGATAAGATTTAGTAGTTTCTGGATTGGCTATTATAATGGATTTTTTAACAAAAGAAAATTTACGTTAGATGTGCTTTTTATCTAGTGAATTTTAATTCAGGAACATAGCACGAACGAACCAATAGCGTCGCTGTATCTGTGGATTTGCTACGGTGAAGTTTAGTGACCGTAAACAAGTTTTAACGCAAATACGATCTTTTAAATTTTATAGTTTTAAATGACAAATTGAAGACTATAATATGTATACCGTCGAAATGTTGCAATATTTTAGTTACTTTACACAGAAAGTAATAGTAATGTTACAAAATGTAACAGTACATATGCAGAACACTCAGAGCTAGAAACATATACTGATCAATTTTTAAATTGCTTTTATCAATTAAAATTTTTTGTTCATTTTATTCGATCTTCTTACATTTTAATGTTTCAATAATAAAAATTATGTAATTTTCTTTCATAATATTTTAACGACAAAGCGAGGAAGTTTTCATATTTAAATTCTGCACAAAATTTAGTTTCAATTCTCTAGAGGAAAAAAATATGCAAATGGCCAATCACAACTTTGTTAATCAATAGCTTTTGCGAGAATTTTAATTTGAAAGCTTGAGTGAGCTTTAGCCTTTTAGTATAAACATTAATTTGAATAAAAGCACATCTTCAACGATGTGTTCCACTAATTACATGTAAATTATTTAAATTGATGGATTTTTAAAAATAAATTTCTTGTGACACAAATTACATCACAATATGTGTTTTTTACTCTAATAGTAATAATGTCAATAAATTTATTTATGCTTTGTAACAATACTTACATTCACACGTTAATACATGATAGATAATGTTATTATGCATGAATCCTAGATCTGTATTTAGAAATGCTTTGTTTCATTTTTTGTTAAATTTTGTTGTGCAATTCAGCTCATTCCCCTCAGTTCTTTGTTCCTTGAGTTGCTTTACTTTACTGTAACCAACCTAACTTTCACGTTCTAATAAATGGATATTAGATAAGTTTTTCCCAACACTATTAATATTTATGCTAAATACTAACAATATTTGCCGTAAGCAAGATGTGGGATGGGAGGATACTTACACTCTAAAATTGAGTGGAAATGTTTTCATTCTAACAACACAAATTAACAAACTTTCCCAATATTACTGTTACTTGTAATGGAAAATAGTTTTCCTTTTTTGACTTTCCGACTACATAAAAGTATACGTACAAAGAAATAGTTTTATGATGAGGTCTAAAATCGATTTGTAGATTTTAATGTTACGCACGTCTTGTGAAAGGGTTCTTTGGGTGACCTGGTGTATTAAACTCTGCGTTCATGAATGATGTTAGGTATACTTTATTTGACAATATTTCAAAATCGGTGAATTTTTGGATGGACATATGATTTATAAAAATTCAGTTCATCCAAATCAACAAAAAAGGTTTAATATTTTTTAGATTTGTGGTTTTCTATTTTTTAAGGTTGTCTTTCAATGCGAGAAGAAATCGGAATAATATCGATTAAATGTGTAATCTATGCGTTTTCATTATAACTGCCAGCTATATTTAAATCGGAAAAAAAGTATATTCTAAGTCCATTATGAAGAGCGATTGAGTTCCATATTGATTTACTTCATGCAATTTAATATGAATTTTAATTAGTCTTTTTAATTTCTTACTTAAAAATCGTTTTGCAGCACTTTCCATGGAGCTTATCTTATAAATGCAAAACTTTCTTTTAAACAAATAAAACTTTCTTACTTTATTTTTATAGCTTCTGTTTTCACTACTAATTAAGTAGTAATAGTCAAATAGTCTGTTTCAGATGTCCAATTACGAGTAAAATTATAAATACACCAATAACAACGATATTTTACCAAAGCGTTGATAGAGTTACGTTTCGTTACAAGACGCGCATACACAAGTAGTAAATTTTACAAAAGTAATATGCTTAAGGTGCTCTTACTATATATTATAAATATAAAATAGGCGTGCAGGGTTATCTTTATATTTTAAAAAGTAATAAGGATGTTTCGAAACAGCACTAGATTCAAACTTCAATATCTTTTCTTAACAACTACACCTCTGCAAAGGACCATTACTAAATATGAATAAATAGATTAAATGAATATTAATTATATATTGATTAACTGTACTAATTAACCGCTTTATTATATAAGGCGACCGTTCGTGTATTACCAGCGCAGTCCGAACCTCGGTTACGAACGTAAGCCCCTATCCAGCGTAAGCGTTTTGTGATTTTATTACAATCGTTTAATTTCAAAAAAGAACTTAGCGTTTTTCCCTCATCGTTTCCCGCTTCGGAGTTAGATCTGTCACTGCTTGCATGCATATAATACAAAGAAGCGGTCATTAGAAGAGGATCTACATCCTAGCAGCAACAGGAGCCGCCGGATCTATCGGGAATAACGCAAAGAAGCATCTAGGACACCGAAAGAGAATATTTAATCCAGGAAACCGCCAACAACAGGACAGGATCGACGTCGGGTAATAACCTATAGGTATTTTTAATAAAGAAATATTTTTAATTAATTTTATTTTGTTTTAATTTAACAACTTTCCTCCTTTTCTATTTGATTCTCTGATTTCCAAGTCTTTATTCCTCGGGTGTGAGACTGCACCTCGGCGGAGACCCGGCCTTCTTAAACACCTTTATTTCTCTTTATTTTTCTACTACCCAAACTAACAACAACCGTGATGGTTAAGCAAGGTCGCCACCGAGCTACCCTGAAGGTTGTATCCCCAACCCTGACGCCGCCCGTCTACCCACACCACCAACCACATCCCAAACTCCTTACACCTATGCCACACACTCGCCTCACCACCACCATCCTCACGCAAACGTTCCCATTCAAACGCCTCTTCCATATCCACCACATCCACACATTCCTACATTTCCACACGTTCTACCTCTTCCACAAAACCACCCAAACCCGCTCACACACACACCCTCTTACCTACACCTGTTCACACACACTACCGCTCTTAACACCGCTCTTACACACCTTGCTTTGATTCCTATTCCCAATCCTTACCCGCTCCATCCTCGAGATATTGCATCCGCAATATCCCAATCCATTAAAACCCAAAATCCCTTTTTAAGTCCTTAAATCCTCAACCTTCCTGGTTGAACTTAACGTTCAACCACAACCAAACCTGTCTCTTAGAGACCTCCTCTCCTTTGCGGATGGTACGCAGCTTAGGGCGACACCACTTCGGCAACCCAACCGTCACCCTCACCCAACTCTCCGGTCCCCGCGTACCTAACACCACTCCTAGAGCTCCCTCCTTTCCTGCGTAATTCGTCACGTAGATAAGGACATCCTAGCCAAGAAATCCTCGATGCGATCGATCTTCCGCAAGTGAAGGGCCGTTCGCATCACCTCAAACCACAAACACACCAACTTCGCTAGTCCGTGTCATAACCCCTTCCCAAACCACCCTTGAGTTCCTCCTGGCACAGAGTGTCGTCATATTCGGGCGACACTATCGGTACAAACCCTCCTTAATTCCGCACCCGCTCCCCAAGTATTGCTCCACATGCACGCAGGTGGAACATACCGCTGAGGAGTGTCCCACCCAGTCCATCCGCTGTCCTAACTGTGGCGAAAGTCACAGATCCCTGTAAATCCTCGGCATACCCGAAGTGTAACAACTGCGGGGAGCTCATCCCACCTACTCCTTCCAGTACCGGAAACGGCGGAACCTCCAGTTCCCCGTCGAAGATGGCACCCTCGTCCCTATCCTGTCTGAAGAGTCCGACTAAGACACGGCCCACCTTAAACCACCTCCCGACACCGAATCCTTTCCATCAAGGACTTCTTATAAGTCCTTACCCCTTGACCCAGATGTTCCCCACCAGTGAGATACGGTTATCCGAGCCTTAAACTCGCTATCCCGCAATTTATTCCAACTGAGGATCAACACCTGCGTATCCGGTACGCGGATGAAGGTCGCCGTTATCCGCCAAACCAATTTAACTCTTTCCCAATGGATATCCTAGCAGGGACCATTAATGCCAGGGGCGTGCGTCTAAAACGCCCTTAATCAAACACCTCCTACACTCTCATAATATCCATATCCTTTCGATAACTGAAACCAAATGCCGTTATCCTAGGTAATTTCAATGCCCGCCATCCAATTTGGTGACACCGCAACTAACGGCAACGGTAACAGGCTAGCTTGCAGTTGCTGCCTTGCAATCGTCAACAAACAGCCCACATACTTTGATCATTTAGGTGCTTCAATAGTAATCCACACATAGTTTCCGGACCAATAGCTCACTATTTCGATTGAGTGCTTTCTAGGCACCACGATCACATTTGATCACATACCCTACTGGTCAAAACTTCTTTTTCAGCTCCCACACCTCCTCAATACACAGTCATTAAAGATTTTTCGAAAGCCGACTGGAATGTGTTCTCTGATCACATCTCCAATAACCTTCCCACACCCAATCTTCAAACGACCCAAGATCTCCAGAGAGCCATTAGAGACCTAACTTCCGTAATTGTGGAAGTGGTCGATACCTCTATACCATTAAAAACATTGACATTTCCGCAAACCGCTACACACATTGTGAACTGGATCAAAGAGAAAAGACGAATTTAGCGCCAATTTTGAGATCCAATGATCCGGCTCTCAAGACCAAATACAATCACCTCAACGCCTTAATCAGGCGAGAAGCCAACAAACACGCCGAAGACTCCTGGTCCAAAGCCACCTCTCAACTAGATTATAGAAATGGCAAACTCTTCTGGCAACAGTTCAATAGACTGATCAGAAGAAAAGTAAACCCTAAATCACACCTTACCGACCTTCAGGGAAACCTAATCTCCTCAGACCAAGGAAAGGCCAATTTGTTTGGTCACCACCTTCAATCCATTTTCCAATCCCCGGATGATCCCTAGTTCGACAAACAGGTAAAGGCACCCTCGAGGGTCGCCTTGAAGAGTTCCGAAACCTTAACGTTCCTTTACACCATCACGCCCGATCAGGTCCACCGTATTTTAAAAAGGAGAAACTCTGCCCAGGTCATGACGGCCTAAATAGAAAGATCTTCCGGCACCTACCCGACCCAGCTCTCCGTCTACTAGCCGATATATACACAAATGCTTAACCCTCCTATTTTCCTTTATTAAATCGGCCTCCATCGTCATGATACCAAAACCCCACGATAACCTAACCTCACCCTTCTCCTATCGACCCATTTCCTTCTGAGTTGCCTCGGAAAATGCTTTGAGCAGATTTTAACCAAGCGACTCTGGGACCACCTCGAATTCAACGACCTTCTTCCTAACAGCCAATTCGGCTTGCGTCCCAACCGAACGTGTCACGATCCCTTGTTGAAGCTGCTTACCGAGACCACTAGAGAATTCAATCACAAGCAATGCAATCTGGCTGTGTTTTTGGACATTAAGCAAGCATTTTACAGGGTCTGGCACGCGGTCTCCTGCACAAGATCCGAAACCTAAACATTCCCGACTACTTCTCCAAACTCCTACTCTCGTACCTGACCAACCGGTCAGTTCGGGTCAAAGTAGGGAAAACCTCCTCGGATCATTTCGAAGCTACAGCAGGCGTACCGCAAGGTTCTGGCTTAGCCCCGATCCTCTACACTATCTTCGCATCCGATATACTCGAAGTCACTCAACCCAGAGTAGTTGTAGCACAGTTTGCGGATGACACCGCCTTCTAGGCGGTTAATCGAACAGCGAAACGGCCTCCCGCATCATATCCAAAACCCTACGAAACTTCTCCAACTGGAGAGTGTCCATCAATCCTACCAAGATCCAAGCAATCGTCTTCCGCCATCCTCATTGCACCGAAGATAAGTGCCCAAAGCTTGCCTTCAGAAATGTGTCCTCACTCTAAATCAGGAAACACCTCTCCAAGATGAAATCACCTACCTAGAATCCTTTTCACACGAACCCTTAACTGGCTCCCGGATGTTAAAAAACCCTCAGCCCTATTAGGAACCGCGCAAACCTACTGGCGCCCTCCGGGTAGAATCAGTGGTTGTCACCCCAAAACACTCTTACACACGTATAAAAATATATCCGCCCTGTTATGGATTTTCGAGCTCCAATAATACAAATATAAACCCAAACACCTTTACTACATCGCTTTGTGAGCGCCGAATTTTCCGACGCATACACCGGTTACCCTTCAGGTACCCTAATACCCTTACTATCCAACGCGCCAATATATCCCCAATCACACATAGAATCCAAACCCTTCAGAAAAATTTTACCCGCAAAAGAATTTTCGCCGATACCATCCCAACTAAAGAGATCCTTACCACTTTACAACTACCGCTTTCCCCATTCCCACGAAGGAAACCCAAGCTCAAATTTAAACATCCACCCGCCATCCTCACACAACTCCTCGACGACCTCCTGAGGAGATACAAGAATCCTCGACAACATCCCGTATGCCCTCCGCACCTCCATGTCTATTATTGACGACCCCAGAAAGATACCCGCCAACAATATAAGCACACCAACCACGCCACACACACCCAACCACCACAATTAACCCATTAACACATTCATTACTCAATAAAACCTAAACAATTTTTTTTTTTTTACCCCAAAATATCCATACCTCATGATTGTAACAACAATAACACCAAACCCGCAACACAACAAGAAGGAATGACCAGGGCTGAAGAGGAGAAGGACCCTGAACAGTCCACAAATAAGTAATATAAGCTAACAATAAATAAACACATAACCATGAGCAAACAAAAAAACAAAAACCGTATTACACGTGCTTAGCATTTGGAAGGTAATATGTTCGATTCTCGTTACCGTCTACCTTGTGAGGTTTTTCAAGGGGTTTTCCCCATACACATGGCATGGTCACTGCGTATATGCACACCATGTGCAACTACTTAGGGGAATGCTGGGGTAGTATTTTCCCTCTTAGAGTCCTAACTCCGATCTTATCCTGACCACAATCATGCTTAATCCCACCGTGTCCAAGGTAAGGATGCCTACTATGGGGACCTCGGAAACGGCAAGAGACGGAAGGTCGGTTAAATGGAACAAAAGTTACGCATTTGAGAAGATGTATTTATGGTCTTTGTAGAACTCGAATATGTCTTAGTTTTTGAGATATTTGAAAAAAATTGAATTATCTGATTTTCGTTTTTATTTTTTTTTCTGACCTTATTTGAAGAGCTATCAAGAAAAGAAGAGCGCGTTTTCATTGCCACTTTTCTAGTAGCAACCATAATCAACTTTATTTCTTTAAATACACAAAAAAATTATTTTTGCCATATTTAAATTCTCCTCCTTGATTCTGAATTCAACGATATATCACACTTTATATTTTTGATACGTTTCGGATGAGAAAATTCATATTCAATGTAAAACATCGAAAACGTACAGTTTATGAAATTATATCCCCTCCGATGTGAATTTAAAAAGCGTTAAGAGTCTTGTCACGTCAGAGTCCCCGCCAGTCTATCCACCAATTACGGCATTAGAACCCCGCCCAGAAGCCGTCTCTGCCCTCTGCGGATTCTAAATAACACTTAGTCTCTTTGAAGAGTAGGCCTGTTCTTTTCACTCATTCCGTTAGGCTCTTTCAAGAGCCCAGACCGACCGTGTTTGTTCAATCTTCGACTTTTTCGCTGGGTCTCTTTCAGAAACCCAGACCAACCGTGTCTGCTCATTCTTTGACCCGACACCTGGGTGTCAATTAAACAGCGCAACGGGTATTTGCCGAGATTCCTATAATTCATACTCCACCTATACACTGTACACCGACTCACACATACACGCCTACATTAGGCAAAATAACTAAAAACCGAAGTGCAGGAAGCCGACAGACTGAAAGCAACAAGCCGCCCTCAATTATACCATATGTCGGTCACCTAGTTTCGTAAATTAGGAACCCAGTGCGTAACAGTGAGTATTAAATTTCAATGTCGCTAAATGTCATAAGCCGTTTTCCTGCCCACTCACTTATCGTGAGATATTCAGAAGATACCAACATCATAATTTAACATCTTTGTTAAATGCCGTCAGCCTGAATACAGAAAGGTCCCGAAGATTTAAAGGCATTACGCCGCTCCCAGGCTAAGAGAAAACTTTACTTCTTAACAATCCTGAATCTGTATCTGATCTGAAAACCCAGACTTGAAAGAAAAACCCTTCTTCAATCCTAACGTACGTGTAAAACGTTTAGTTTAGCCTGTATCTGAAAATCTTTAAACTAAATCGTTCCGGAAGGTTTAAATACTTTATCATTGTTATTATTAAAAACTACCCCGTGTTAGATCCACCCCAGGTAGCTACTTTTAATGCTGTCTAAACCAGACGAGCAGGGAGCTACTAAACAGCCACTGCCTTAAGCGTGCCCTCACCCAGAATACAATACGAAGGTATTCATTTTCAATTCCAAAGAGTTTAATAACTCGTAAACACCACCAATCATGTTTTACCTACACTTCCGCTAATTATTAAGAGTAGTTGCTACGGTAACCTATAAAAAAGAAGGAACACGTGTTTTTTCTTTCGCATTGGGTACAATGAGAAATTGAAATGCACTAGTGTGCGAAGTATTATTTTCTCTACGATTACTTGTGCGATATGAATCACTTTTGTACATGGTCGTAAGAAAAAGTATTTATTAAACATGAAATAATCTATTACTCCAAAAAAATTTTATGTAATGAATGATCAATTTCATCTTGTCATTTAGGCAGTTGAATAAGATAACCAAATCACGAAAAAAAGTGGGTTGTAATTTAAACAAAATATTGGTAACGTCATTGCTTAAAACAAATTAATATCGGTA
>JARFJB010002390.1:700000-727500 GCA_036346205.1 Vesta saturnalis | reverse complement strand
AGGTCAATTTTACTTTTTAATTAGCCACCTTATGACATAAAAATTTTAGTTATGACGTCATGTATTTTTTCATAATGACGTCATCATTGCTTTCTTCAATGACAACCCCAATTTTTTTTGCTGCTTAAATTATGGTGTAAAGAAATTGGTACCTTAGATAACTATTTTTTTGAGAAAATAACACATTTACCGTAAGAAATAAAAATGTAATTTTGATGGAAGAAAATCATAATTAAATTTCAAAAATAAACGAAATTTATCGCAAATGTTCAATTGCGTGTATATGGTGTGTGGTGTGTGTGTGCGTGTGTGGATGCTTGCATGAGCGTGATGGTGTGTGGGTGTATGCGTGTGCGTGTTTGTGTAAGTGCGTGTGTGGGTGTACAGGTGTGTGGTTGTATTGGTGTGAGGGTATGTGCGTACTCGTATGTGCGTTTGAGAATGTATTCGTGTCTGCGTGTGGGAGCGTGCGTGACTGTGTGGTTGTGCTGTGAGGAGATTCCACGACAAAATGTCGCAGCTAAAACGTCGCCGTTAAAAAGTCGCCGCTGCAATACGTTGCAGTCATACAAGTCATCGCACAAAAACGTCACTGTCTAAAATGTCGCCGAACTAAAAGGTCACCGAACCATATTGCAAAAAAATAAGATATTCAAAATTTCATGGAAGGTTTATTGTATTTGTAAAAGTTCAAACTAGTTTACATTAGATAAACAATACTACTGTAACCTAGCAATTTTTTTAAAGTTTTTTGTGTGACAAAATTATCATTATCTTTAATCCCTTGTAACAATAATTAAATCATTTTTAAATGTTATTTTAAGTATTTTTTTTTATCTTTCTTGGCCATTACGGCGATATTTTGGCTCCACGACCTTTAAGTTGGGCGACCTTCTTGGTGATGACATTTTAGTAAGTGACGTTTTTGTTCGGCGAGGTGTATGACCTCGACTTTTTGGCGGCGACGTTTTATCGCGATACCGTGAGGGTATTTGCATGTGCGTGTGTGGGTGCGTATTCGTGTGTAATGTGTGCGTTTGTGCATGGGTGCCTGTGTGAGAGTATGTGAGTGTGATAATGCATGCGTACGTATGCATATGCGGGTATATGCGTACAGGTGTGTGTGCGTCCAATACCGTGTCCGTGTCCGTGTCCGTGTCCGTGTCCGTGCCGTGTCCGTGTTCGTGTCCGTTACCGTGTCCGTGTCCGTGTCCGTGCCCGCGTCCGTGTTTGTCTGCGTCTGCGTCTGTGTCTGTGTGCGTGCGTCTGCGTCTGCGTCTGCGTCTGTGTGCGTGCGTCCGTGCTTGCGTGCGTGCGTGCTTGTGTACGTGCGTGCGTGTGTGTAGGTGTTGGTGTGTGCGTATGTGAATGTGTGGAAGTATGTTAGTATCCACGATAACTCCAGCACGATAGAACGTATGTGTGAAATTTTGTGATAATCTTGAACGCAGTTATCTTTAAGCTGGTTATACTTTGAGAGAAATATTTTGATGCGACGCGTAATTTAGGTTGAAGTTTGGTATTAAGGATCAACTTTATAAGAAAATATATAGACATTTTTTAAAGATAATTTAATTTTATAAAATTTCTTAATACAAAACACAATAAATCTTAAAATTTAACTTAGTGAGATTTACAACGTGTAAATTGTAATTTGGGTATTTTTGACATTTTACGAATTCTTTTTTCAAGCTGGTCGCTAAATGTGTATCAACATTTATCTCTGAAATGAAGGTTTGAATGTCTACCTGGCATAAATTGTTATTTTTATTTTTACGACCTTGCCTATCTTCATTATGAACGTATTACAAGATGAGTTGCATTATTACTCTAACAAATTTATTATTTCATTTCTTTTATTTTGCTCCTTGCAGGTTCGAGGGTCGCGTGTTCCACACCGCAGATACCTTTAGGTTGAATATTTAATGTATCTTCAAAAAGGATGCGAAGCGCAATTTATGCCATCAGCATAATGTTTGTTACATACAACAAATTTACAATTTTTCAAACATAACATAACCCAAAGATTGTTTTCAAAAGATTGACGGAAATAGATGAACAAAACAATTAATTTACAGCTAAATTCCCCAGTATTGCAGCGAATCCCGACTGTAAATGTCGTACTCTACTTCATAATTTAGCCGGCATTTTATTTGTCATGTCTGTTAGAGTGATACACAAATAAAAAATTGCGGCATTTTACATATCAGTCGGGATTAACATGAATACCAGAATCAGGATGCCAGTCACACCGATAAAAATATGAACGCACATATTAATTATTTTTCCTTTCACATTTTTTTCTTTCCAACACCTCGAAATTTACAATTACTGTTTTGAAATTATTTTCGGCACTTTCACATTATTTAAGTAAAAAACTATACGACGTGTATTCTAATTAAGGTTTGATCAGATAATATGTTATGCATTTTGTGGCGTTAAGTAAAAAAAAAAAAATTGCGACATGGCACGACTGCGTCTAGTATGAGCGGAAAATGCACTGCTTGTCGCTTTATCAAATTTAAACACCACTACAGCCAAAAAATCTAAAGTACACTCTAATCAAAAACAAGTTGGATTGGATTATATCCACTATTTATTAAGTGTTCGATGTTGGAAGAATAAAAACTAAGTTCATTAAACTCCTGACATAGATTGAAATAAATTAAATTCCTCGCTTGATTCTACATAAAGTGTTGTAATAGTAATTACTTTAATTATCCTCATAGAAACTGTTTTGTCTTATCCATGTATTCAAATGCATTAAACGTAATAGGGATATTTTTTTTTGTAAATAGTAAACATACCCACGCAATGCATAAAAAATGAAAAATAGGGCATCATGGTAGGTATAGTTGATTACTCAATGCGCCTCCAGAATGTCTACTAATATATAATTTTTTTGTACATGTCCTCATTACAATTTTACTTGGAAATATAAGCAGGTCCTATAGTATTTTATTATAAACAAAATATACCATAGAGACCAGAAAGCAAATAAATGCCTTACGCATTGCAGATCTGACATTATCTTTGGTCTCGGTATAAAGCTCAGTCAAAATAGCCAGTAATAATGAGGTGGAAGTGCTTAAAAGAGGGCGATAGGAGTATAATTTAACAAGCGAAAAGAGAAGGATAAAGGATGGAATGTCAGAATTAATTGATCGTATAAAACAAGAACAGGAAGGAAGATAATGATAAAATGATGAAGGGAATACCCATTTAATTATTAATATTGCACACATTTCTGTCCAATATTTACGTCATGTTTACAATTGCAATTATCTGAATTATTAATAGTTGCGGCCATTAAATTATTAAAATGCCTGCTTAATCCTCTAGTAACCGTCCTGTCGAGATTTATTTGGTGTAAAATTTTGGTTTTACGTGAAGTTTCTATTAAATTAAACACAAGGAAATAAATTTGCGTCAATTTGTAATTTCTTTCAGAGAAAATTCAAACGTACACAATAAATTTTACTTTAAATTGCAGTTAGGAATTTATGAGATGACCTAGTTTCCCAATTTACTTTTTGCTTGTAATTTCGATTTTACGAAGTTTTAAGTCACTTACTATATTGACTTGTTATAAGAAAGAGAGCAGTCGATATTTTACTTTAGAATAAACAAAATTCAATAAAAAAGTAGTACAAATTATAATGAAGATGCCCTAAAATCGGACAAAACATAATGCTGAAGTTGACAAAGAAGCAAATTGAATTTAATATCTGTTGACATATATGCACGGTTGAGATGGATTTAGAATGTAATCCAAATATAGAAAGAGGTATAAATTTAAATGATATATCAGAAAAATATGCTATATGTATGATAAAAAAATTAATTTTGCCCATATATAAAAGCAGACAGCTGCAGATATAATAATCTCCATACATGAATAATTGTTACAAAATAAACTAATAAAGTACTAACTTATAAGACTCCATGGCAACAGTGTATTGATTAACAGGGAAACGGACGGCTTGCTTTAAATAAGTAATACAATTTGCAAAAAAAGTTATTGTAAAAAATATATTTAATTATTTTACAAAGATGCTGTTTTTTAAATTACTGAGGTTTGGGTGCTTTGAAATAGTCACAGCAGAATTGAGGCTACAGATTCGGGTACTCTTCTTTATGTCTTCTTAATTATACACACACATATATATATATATATATATATATATATATATATATATATATATATATATATATATATATATAAATATTTTATGATTGTGGACCTGAACAGGCTAAATTAGGCCTATTGTGCTAAAGCACTCAGGAACACTTAGGAGGATGGATAGAGGGATAATGAATTGCCAATAGATGCCTATGAACAGCTACCTTAAATTTTCTCATATCATAAGTGAGAGGAAAACAGGAACTAGGGAGATCATTCCAGAGTTTAGAAGCCGTGTAGAAAAATGTGGATTGCGCCCGTTTGGTACGACAAGTGGAGATTTGTACTGCATACTGATGATGTGAATGAGCGAACCGAGTGTTTCTCGCAAAGATAGCCCGAGATGGTATCAAAGAATATAATTCAGCAGCACAATAGCCGTTGTAATAACGATAATACAAAGAAAGAACTGAAACCATCCTTCTATGCTCAAGGGACTGTATGTGAGAAGTTAAGGACGGGTCATTTATAAGCCTAATCGCTCTTGTTTGAATACGATCAACGATATCGAGAGCGTATTGGGGAGCACTAACCCAGAGGTGAGAATTATATTCCAGATGAGGCCAAATTTGGGCCTTATACAGCAGAAGGAGTTGTTGAGAGGTAAAGTACGCTTAGATCTGTACAAAAAGCCTATTTTACGAGCAGCTGTTTTGGTAGCTGACAGAAGATGGTCACCCCATGAGAGATTTGATACCCAACAGAGTAATAGAGTCTGAAAACTTAAGAACTGAGCCATTCATACTTACAACAGGAAATTATCGATCTTTTTTAGCGGACATAGGGCAACACTGAGTTTTATTAGCATTAAATTTAACTAGATTATTGCTTCCCCATTCGAGAATACGTTGAATGTCTTTGTTGGTTGAATTTACCATTTCAGCTTTAATTTCTTGATTTGACATAGAAGGTGGATTATCACTATGAGTAGACTGAGATGAACTACAGTGAAGAGTGCTATCGTCAGCAAAGCAATGGATGGGGTTAGTTGTTGAAGAAATAAGGTCATTTATGTACAGTAGAAAAAGTGTTGATGAGCGTATCATTTAACCCAAACGAGGTGAGTTTGGCGAGTAAACACTTATGCCAAACTTGGTCAAATGCCTTTGAGATATCTAAAGCGACTACAACTGTTTCACCGGATTGCTCTACTGTATTGTTCCATCCTTGGGTCACATATGAAAGAAGATCGCCTGTTGAACGACTTTGCCTAAACCCATATTGGTGGTCATTAAGGAGGTTGTTAGTCTCAAGGAACGTGAGCAGTTGCCGATTGATTGCTTTTTCCATGATTTTAGACAAAATGGAAGGCAATTGGTCGGTAATTTGAGGGAGCGGTCTTATCGCCTTTTTTGGGAATAGGTTGAACATTTGCTAACTTCCATGATGAAGGGAATTCTCCAAAAGACATAGAGATCGTATAGAGCCTAGATAGGACTGGTACTAGTTCGGGGGAACATTTTTTTAAGATAATAGCTGGGATACCGTCTGGGCCAGTCGCCTTATTGAGACCAAGCCTACAGATGATCGATTCCAAGAGCTTGTACCGAAAATGAATTGGTTTCATAGCATATGAAGAAGAGTTCACTAGGATTACATCTTTTCCAGAATCATTGAGACACGAGTTTTAGCTAAAGACCAAAATTTACGACTGCCCAAAGGAGATGTAGCCAGTTCGTTGCATTTTCGTTGTTCGAACAACTTTTTAGTTTTAGTGATGACACTTTTGCAGATATTTCTAGCACCAACGTATTCTACATGACTGTCGACCGATTTATTAGATTTCCATTTAATGTAATATTTACTTTTTAAAGATATTGCATCAGCACAAGCCTTATTGAACCAGGGTTGGGAACGTGAATGACCTATACGGTACTGTTTTTTGGGAATGTATAACTCCATTCCCATGAGGATGACTTCAGATACTGAAAGAGCGATGTCCGAAGAAGAGGATGACTTAAAACAATATTCACGCCATGGAAAGGTTGCAAAGAAATCCGTAAATCACTCCATCGAGCTGACTTAAAACACCACAAGGTTCTATCGGTTTTGCGAACAACAGTGGAATTAGGTACAGTAGAAATGATTTTTATTAGACAATGGTTGGAAAGACCTAAAGGCGAAAGAACGGAAGTTTTATAAACAAGAGGGTTTGATGTAAGAAAGAGATCTAGAAGATGTGGAGTATGGTTAGGGTTATCAGGGATTCTTGTGGGTTCAGAAATCATTTGTGTGAGATCACATGAAATAGCAAATGTTTCTGCACTATGACCAGCGGATTTGTAGTAGATGAAAACTGAAGCCAATTAGAGTTATGAACATTGAAATCGCCTACAATTGAGATATTTCAAGATGGAAACTGAGACAGGAGATATTCAACTTTCATACTAAGGTAATCGAAAAAGTCTTGAAAGTTACTGTTATTAGGAAACCTATAAATGCAACAGTAGAATTTCACAAAATTAGGACCAGAATGTTTAAATCAAATCACGTCAAAATTTTTATTTTCTATGGAAGAAACCCTCTTGCAAGCAATTCTGTCCTTGATGTAGGCACATACGCCTCCTTTATATCGAAAGTTAGAGTGAAGGTGGTATTGAGGAAATTGCAAGTCGGGTGACTCGGAGCTTTCAGAGGAGACTTGTGTTTCAGATAGAAACAAAATATCAGGTTGTAATTGTTCAAGATGTTGGTGAATAGCATTAAGATTACACCTGATACCGCGGATGTTGCAGTAGTGAATCAGAAAGTTGATACTTTCGATGACTGAGGTCGCTTGGGACCTGCCCTCCCGGACATCCGAATGGGGAAGGATTTTACGTCCGGAATTTATTACCCTAGAAACCACAGCCATCTTATTTTTTAATTTGGGACTTTTAATCCGATAGGAAGACAGTGAGGGTGAGAAGGAAGAATAAGGATGAGAATAGATTAAGGATGATGGAAAAGGTAACCGGCAGCCCTTATCGAGCTCAGAAAATCGGAGACCCAATATTAAGGAGCCCATGGTAAGGGTGGTGGTACCTCCCCGGCTGGCATGGAGTATACCTACGTATAATGTAAAAATTTCATTTCGCAGAACTCTCACTACAGTTTCAAGGCGTTCTTAACCCTTGCGTGGCCAAGCGGGGTATTTGAGTTACCCCAGAAAAAATCTTTTTAGCACTGTTTTGTAAAAAAAGATTTTGGCGATACCATGCTTTAGCTAATCCTCGAAACACTTGAATAAACATATTTTTTGTAGAATTTTAAATTTGTGTAATTTACTTTTCCTATAGTTACGAATTTTGTGAGTAGGGCTAGCTGGTTACCCCGCTTGGTCGGGCGAGATCGAGTCGAAGCGAGTCGAAACTTGCAGAAATCGGCCGTGTGCGTTATTCGCCGCTGCAAAGAATTGTTCTCAGTTCATTCCACAAATAGAAATTCCGGATGAGATTGATTTGATGATAATTCTGAAATCGAAATTCCTACAGTCTGTAACATTTTATATGTCAAAGTCTGGTTTTCAATGGCAATCTCATAGAACCCCTGCAACTAGAAGACGAGCTAATAATTTTGTAAATGCATCTGTTGGTCTCAGAAAAAGGTAAATACTACATAAACGCTTAAAATGTATGTATAACGGTTTATTTTAGTTTACAGATTACTTCAGTACTAGAAGCTTTCAAGCTTTCTATTACTGACAACATGCTAAGTCATATATGGGAATACACAAATATGTGGGGAAAGGCAAATACGGATAAAAAAAATAAAGGAAGTGCAAATCCAAGCCAATGGACTGATACATCAATGGTGGAGTTGCAAGCTTTCATTGGTGCTTTGATTGTCAGTCGCAGAAATCGTGGATGAAAACTCCATATTACCGAAATGTGGGACAGTAATGCTTTGTTCAAACAATCATATTTTACTGCAGTGCTTGTTAGTAATAGATTCAAACAGATTTTTAGATTAAAATTTTTAGATGTTTCCGGCTTGATGATCCTGAGACTAGACAGCAAAGAAAGGAAGAAAGTAAGGACCTATTAGAAGCTATTCGCATTCTTTACGATGAATTTGTGGATAACTGCCTAGACAATTATTCACCCAATACAAATGTTTCTGTTGATGAACGCTTTGCAACATTTCGCGGTAAGTGTCCGATCCTCGTATATATAAAATGCAAGCCTGGACGGTATGAAATAAAAATATGGGTTTGTGAAGATTTCGAAACAGCGTATATTTTGAACAGCCCAGTTTACACGGGCATGATAAACAACAAACGGGAAGTAAATCAGGGACAAATGGTAGTACTAGATATGGTCAAACCTTACTTTGGAACATGGAAAGGAGTTATTACTGATAACTTTTTTACTTCCATTGCTCTAGCAAAAGAACTATTTGAAAAAAAAACTGACGATAACCGGCACGCTCAGAATGAATAAGCGAGAGGTTCCTAAAGAAGTCCTTGCAAACGCTAGACGTGAAAAAATTCTTCTTTATTTGGTTTTGCCGATAATATGACGCTTGTTTCGCATGTACCCCAGAAAAATAAGGCAATTATTTTATTATCAACCCAGTTCAATGGTGCAGAAACGGCTAATGAAAAGCATGAAGAAAAAACCAATTATAAATTTGGATTACAATACCACTAAAGGTGCTGTGGATACTGGCGACCAAATGATGCGGGAATACATAAGTGTTCGAACTACAAGACGGTAGCCCTTAAAGCTGTTTTTTAAAATTGTAGACATGGCAGCACTGAATGCCTTTATTAAATTTTCGCAAAAATTTCCTGGTTGGTCTAAAACTAAAGGCAAGGAAAAATCTGTTTTGGATGCAATTTGACTATTTCTTACCGAAAATTGAGAAAGGGTTGAAGCTCTCCAAAGGAACGCCGAACCAGGAACAAGCAGCCTATGTCAATTTTGCCCGCGAAGAGAAGATACGAAATCAAGAATTAAGTATTCCAAATGTAGCGCAACCGTGTGCAACATACACAGAAAAGAAGTCAAAAAGTTTTTCAGCATTGACTGTCAGAACGATAACTAGCGATTTAAGAATAAGTAAATTTTTTTTATTGTCTACTTTTTTTTTGATAACAAGACAGAGTGAAATTATATTTGACTTTTGAAACCTTATTTCTACCTTACAAAATAAATTATACTACGTTATACTTTTAATTTTATTTTGTGAAACACATACACATTAACCAAAATTTGTATAATTTCCATAATAACTCGAAATCCACTGGGGTTACTTGATTACCCCTCTTGGCCATCCCATAAATTCCAGACCTTGGTCACGCAAGGGTTAATATCTTAACCGTTGATACACTACATTGTTTTGCTACCATTTCAAATGCTTTTATTGCTTGCCTTCATCTTTTAGCAAAACTTATCCTCTATTATCAACGCTTTATCCATCTGTCACTCGAAAGTAACGCGTAACATAACATAACATTTACGTCATTCCTTTGCGGGGTAGGCAAAACAATCCCAGCCTCTTATTTATTTTTCATTCGCAATCTTTCTCCATGGCTTCTTATCTTGGCTTGCCTCCCTAGCTTCGGCAAGTTTCATACGTTGTCTCTGGCATGCCCTTTTATTTCCAAAACTCCTTAAATTTCTTCCTTTCATCATACACTCTACTGCATTCAGTCAAGTGTTACGCGGCCTACCAGGCCCGGCCTGACCTCTAACTTCACCCACATATATTTGCTTCGTTAACCTTGCATTATCCATTCTCTCGATGTGACCAAACCAACGTAGTATACTTCTTTTGTACTTTCCCATCATCGTTTTTTCTTCGCCACACTCCTTCATTATACATTCATTCTTTACTTTATCTATTCTTGTTTCACCGTACGCGCTTCTAAGCAATCTCATACCCACGGCATTTATTCTGCTTTCGGGCTTTTTGTGACATACCGATCTCTCACTTCGATGCAGTACTGCAGTTACACTTATTCTTTTGTTTTTCATTATCGTCTTATACTTCCAATCACTTTTTTTTCAACATTGACCCAACGGCCAATCTCGCCATCTATTATAGATATACCAACTCGTCCGCTTGTTCCACAATTTCACCATGTAGGGTAAATACTCTACTCTCCTTTTCACTTTCCCGGTTGAACACCACGATCTTTGTTTTGTTCACGTTTACCTTTAGGTCCATGGTCTGGGGGATAAATAAAACTTCCTCAGAGCTGTTTGTAGTTCATCCATCTGTTAATATTTCCCACAGTTCCATCTCATCAACACATCCTCTCCCTGGTATGAAGCCATCGTGCACATTCCAAATCTTAGTTTGGATAGTTTCACTTACTCTATCAATAAGTACTCTTCCAAATATTTTACCAGCTACACTGAGCAGACTTATTCCTCTGTAATTTTTACAGTCACTCTTTTTCCCCTTACCCTTATACAGTGGTACAATGATCGCGCTCTTCCAATCATTCGGCACTTTTCCACACTTAAAACCTACGTTGAATAATTCACACAATCTTCGCATAAACTTAGCACCTCCATATTTCAGCATTTCATCAGTAATCCCATGCGCGCCTGCTCCTTTACCATTCTTCAACTTTCTTACCGTTTTCTTTATCTCATTTAACCCAATATCCTCCTCAGTTTCATTCCTTATTCCTTCAACATCCTCCTTACTAAACTCGTCAGTTTTATTTCCTCACTTCCGTACAGCTTTCCGAAATATTCTTGTCAGCATTTCGTTACTTCACAATCGTCCCATACTATTTCGTTCCTCCTACTCATGACTCCAGCAGCGTTCTGTTTTAACCAATTTCCAGAGGAATCATTCTGCAGTTTCTCTCCTTCAACAGACATGACTTTCTCCCTACTTATTCTCACTACCTCCTTCGCTTCTTTGTTTCTTAATATGTACACCTCATACAATCGCTTTTTCTTAGTCTCATCGTTGCAGCAATCATTGCCATGTACGCGTCTTTTTTCTTGCACACCTTTTTTTACCGATTCGTTCTACCAAGTACATTTTTTCTGTCTACCTATACTCGCTCTTCCACATACCTGCACGGCATAATGACAACACAGTTTTTCTAGCTTATCCATGTACTTTTAACGCAATTGTTTTTTATTTATTCGTTCGACACTGTTTCATTCTCATTCAATTCTTTACTAAAAGCATCTGTATATTTGATTCTTGCACCAATGTCTACCAGTTTATCTACACTAATTCTGGACATTCGCACACCGTTTTCTTTCCTCCTCCAGACCCACTTTTGCCCTAAACACACTCTCGATGCAACCAAAAAATGGTCTGATCCACAGTCAGATCCGCGCATTACCTGTGTATCTCTCACTAGGTTTGTAAGTCGTTCATCATACACTATCAAATTAACCAGTTGGTGAAAACTGCTCGAAAACAATTGCTCGAAATGAATTGTTCGAAAAAAAGTTCCTGGAATGGACAGTTGCTCGAAATCCTAGTTACTCGAATATAATTTCTCGAAAAGAAAATTGCTCGAAATAATAGAATAAAGTTATTTATTAATTTTATACAAATACAAAATTATTAAATGTACTAGAAAAGTTGTTTAAATTTGGTTATACACACCAAAAATTAATATACTTAAGATTCACAAATACATACATGCACACTTAATAACCAATGTTGTGAGCAAGACCGCAAACATATCCTTCAATATCTGCGTTATACTGAAAATTTTGCACTATGCGCACTATTCTTCCCTCACAATCGCGATATTAACGGCTACCCATTGGAGGGTCAACACCAGCCAAAAATTGTTCTATTTCCAACTCGTTAAGGCTGTGTTGCAAGAAAGGTAATAAGAGGATTATTTCAAGAGAATAGATATTTGATTGTATGTGTTATGGTTGGCATGTCTATTGTCTATACTGTATACTCATCAGAAAATCACTATTAGCAAGAAAGATAATGTTAAGATTATTTCAAGATAGTAGGTATTTAAGAAATGTACTCTTCAAGGGCACACTTTATTATTTTGTATAATGTATAAATTTGATAAATTTTCTTAACAATTTTCTTTTCGAGAAATTCTTATTTGAGTAACTAGGCTTTCGAGGGACTGTCTACTCGAGAAACTATTTTTCGCGCAATTCCATTTCGAGCAATTTTCCGCTACCAGCACATTTTTATGTTTAAACCACATATTAGACATAAACAGGTTTCACTCCACACAGACGTTCACCTGGCGTTCATCATTTCCATTGACTCTTTGGTCTCCGAATTTTCCTAGTACGTGTTCAATATGTTGTCTCTGTACACCCGCCCATCCATTCATATCACCCAATATCACCACTCCTTCCTTTAACTTACGTACGTTCAACACATTCTCTACCCCATTCCAGAAGATCTCACTCTCTTGGCCTCTTTCTCCATTCACCGGTGCACAGCATGCAATGAGAACAATTCTTCGAAATTCCGCTTTCATTCTAACCCACATTACCCGGGAAGATACCAATTCGCACTTAATAACACATATTTTTGCTCTTTCACTTACAATCACTTCATACTCCTTTAGTGCCATGCACTTCAGTCTAAACTCCTGACTATAGTGCTAGACTGCCATCCTCCATCTCCACAGCATACTTTCCTTTGCGCTTTGTCTCCGATACTCACAGAATATCAAGCTGCCTTTCATTCATTACATCAGCAATTTACAAATTCATACTTCTAACATTCCTCGGACCAACTCGCCATTCATTGCTTGCACAACAGTCGTAAGTAACGGGACTTGTCTGTTTCGACATTGGCCGTCCCTTGTATCCAAGGCAATTGTAATGTTCTTTTCAGTAATTACATAGCAGGCAGACCAGTTACTAGCCAAATCGTACTCCGGACGATGTAGCATTCCTTACTAACAGTATCGTCACCGGACAGGTATTCGCCTACTACCCGACAAAAAAGGACGTATGAAGTAGAAATATAGACAGAGACATGCAAGATGTAAATAATATAGAGTGTATACTTACTGTATGAATGTGTTTTTACTTACTTAATTTCAATCATATATTTAAGTTAGATTGTGCATGCTGCCATCCGCTATCTCCACAGCACCCTTTCATTTGCGCTTTGTCTCCGATACACACAAAATATTAACCTACCTTTCGTACATTACATTCGCAATTTCAAATTCTTTACCGTGCATACCTCTAAAATTCCACGTACCGATTCGTCATTCATTCCTTGCACAGTCGTCAGCAACGGGCCTGTCTGTTTCGATCATGACGGCCCCTTGTAGCCACATCGGGCCGAGACAATTGTATTGTCTCTTAAGTAATACAATAGCGGGCAGACCGGTTACTAGCCAAATCGTGCCGCGGACGTATGTTTGTGTTTTGTCATAGAAAAGGGTTTATAGTAGATATACATTAAGCGAAAACAGACCGCTTACCTCTATTTTAATCTGTACATTTTTTTAAATGATTGCTTTATATATCCCGCGCTACTGTAGGGTAGAATAAGTGTTTACATTGGTTTTCTATATTTTTATTGTTGTTGCAAAATGTGTTTGAGTATTTGCACTTTTAGTTTACTTTACGATTATATGAGTTTTAACAATCGTTAAAAGAAACCGTATTTTTTCGCAGAACTTCAATGCTATAATAATCCTAAATACTATTTGCACGCCTTCTTTTCTATGAGCCATTTCACGCGTTAATAAAATTGTACTAGTTCGATTACTATTTCTTTATTATTAATATTCAAATTTAGAAGTTATTGATTTAGCAATTGTTGTAATTACAAAAATGTACGTTTGAGTTAAAATCTAAACAAAAGAGGTGGTGTTTGTAACATGGGTTTGAAGGGAACCGTACTTTCATGTGATTTACAAACAAATGCAACAATTCTGTTTCGCGACTTTTTTATTTGTGTATCTATGGAGCCATTTTACACGTTACCATTCTACTGAATTAGATTAATGTTATTATTTGTTTATTAATATTCAACCCGCTCGGTTATAAATCTGTTCAGAAACTCACCCTTATCGTGCACTAATGATAGATTTAGAAATTGTCATTTTTTACCTGCACTCGAAAGTTTTTTTGTATTTAAAGCTAAACTGAGATCACCTTACCTTTGTTCATGAATTGTACCCTATAAGTAATCAAAAATTTGTTTTCATATACTCTGTCCCATCTTATTTTGCATTAGGGCTGGCCATGGAAATCTAGGGGAGTGTGGACTTTTGATAATTGTAATTTATATTTTTAAAGTGAAACTAATGCTCTCTTGCAACATATCTTTTCACGCTATTTAGACCTTGTTTGCACGAAAATCGTTGAAAGTGGCCTCTTTAAAAGAGGTATTTAGACCTTGAACATAAAACTGATATTGTACATTCTTTAAGTTGATTGTAAATGACAACATCGCATCTTATCTAATGCAATGAAATGTTTTGTTAACCAAATCTACGTAAATACTAAAATCTAATGTAAAGATTTACTTTCGTGATGAAGTTTGCTGCATCATTCTTTTCGTGACTGCATGAAAGTAAATAACCAGAAATGTATCCATTTCAGCAGCAGCTAAATGGAATAGACCACAGTATTGCTGCGTTCGTATACATGGATAAAACCTGTCGCAAACCAAATATTTAAAGGTGTTTTTATTAAAATTTGATGCCAAACAGTGGGGTCTTATTTCAACAGCATTATATCACCACAAGAATCTAAATCCATATCGTTATCCAAATCTGAATGTGATTCTCCTAATGCTCCGACAGGTGGAGTATTTTCAATCGGAAAATATTCCATTCGTTTCTTCCATTCATTTCTAATAATCTTTTGTGTGTGCGGAGGTAATCGTAAATCTTCATACCTATGCTTAATCAAAATGTTATCAACTCCATAATTTTTCCGTCTGTATCTAACAGCTTGAATTTTTCCCGCATTTACTATTTTGTAATTTTGCAGTTAATTTCAACCCCGTACATAACCAACCACTCCTACAGCTGATCTTTCTTACTAGAAAATGTGGGTGGCTTGTCCAACTGCACCGAACGATGTGGTACGTCTTTTATAACACCACACAGTTTCCAGCTAGTTAGGACAGCGCAGGAATCAGCAACTTAATGACCCAATTTTGAAATCGTTTCCATTATAGTTGACAACCCCGATCTTCGTTTCCGAATCAAGTAAATAGTTCCAGTTTTGCAAAAACTCGAAATACGCACACTCACACGCACACGCACACGCACACGCACACACACGCACACGCACAGGCACACGCAAACGCACACGCACACTCACATGCACACGCACAAACACACGAACACGCACACGCACACGTACACGCACACTCACACGCACACGCACACGCACACGCACAAACACACGCACACGCACACGTACACTCACACTCACACGCACACGCACACGCACACGCACATGCACACGCACACTCACACGCACACTCACACGCACACGCACACGCACACGCACACGCACACGCACACGCACACGCACACGCACAGCACACGCACACGCACGCGCACGCACACGCACACGCACACGCACACGCACACGCACACGCACACGCACACGCACACGCACTCGCGCTTGCTCATGCTCACGCTCACACTCACACTCAAACTCACACTTACACTCACACTTTCACTCACACTTACACTCACACTTACACTCACACTTACACTTACACTCATCACTTACACTCACACCTACACTCACACTTCCACGCACACTACACTCACACTCTTACATCACAACTTCACTCACTACACTCACCATACACTTACACTACACTTACACTCACACTTTACACTCACACTTACACCTCACACTTACTACTCACACTTAAACTCACATTTACAACTCGACACTTACACTCACACTTACACTTTCAACTTACACACACTACATTCACACTCACATTCACTTACACATCACACTTACACTCACACTTGCACTCACACTTACACTCACACTAACACTCACACGCACACTTACACTCACACTTACACCGACACTTACACTCACACTTACACTCAAATTTGCACTCACACTTACACCTCACACTTACACTTACACTTACACTCACACTTACACTCATATTTACACTCACACTTACAGTCACACTTACTCTCACACTCACACTCACTTTAACGCACAGTTACACTCACATTTACACTCACACTTACACTCACACTTACACTCATACTTACGCTCACACGTACACTCACACTAACCCTCACACTTACACTCACACTTACACTCACACTTGCACTCACTTCCACTCACATTCACTCACACAACTACGTCACATCATCACACTACTCATTTGCTACACTCACACTCACACTCACACTCACACTTACACTCACACTCACACTCTCACTACACTCACACTCTACACTCACACTTACACTCACACTTACACTCACACTTACACTCACACTTACACTCACACTTACACTCACACTTACACTCACACTTACACTCACACTTACACTCACACTTACACTCACACTTACACTCACACTTACACTCACACTTACACTCACACTTACACTCACACTTCCCACTACACTCTCACTTACACTCACACTTACACTCACACTTACACTCACACTTATACTCACACTTACACTCACACTTACACACTCACACTTACACTCACACTTACACTCACACCTCTACACTCACACCTTCACACTCACTCACTCACTCACTACACTCACACCTCACACTACACTCACACTTCACTACCTCACACTTACACTCATACTTACGCTCACACTTACACATCACACTTACACTCACACTTACACTCACACTCACACTTACACTCACACTTACACTCACACTTACACTCACACTTACACACTTACACTCACACTTACACTCACACTACACTTACACTCACACTTACACCTCACACTTACACTCACACTTACACTCACACTTACACTCACACTTACACTCACACTTGCACTCACACTTACACTCACACTTACACTCACACTTACACTCACACTTACACTCACACTTACACTCACACTTACACTCACACTTACACTCACACTTACACTCACACTTACACTCACACTTACACTCACACTTACACTCACACTTACACTCACACTTACACTCACACTACTTACACTCACACACTTACACTCACACTTACACTCACACTTACACTCACACTTACACTCACACTTACACTCACACTTACACTCACACTTACACTCACACTCACACTTACACTCACACTTACACTAACACTTACACTCACACTCATTACACTCACACTTACACTCACACTTACACTCACACTCACTCACCTACCTCACACTTACACTCACACTTACACTCACACCTACTCACACTTACACTCACACTTACACTCACACTCCTACACTACACACCTTACACTCACACACTTAACACTTACACTCACACTTACACATTCACACTCACACACTCACACTTACACTCACTTACACTCACACGTTACACTCACATTTACACTCACACTTACACTCACACTTACACTCACTACTCCTCACTACACTTACACTCACACTCACTACTCACACTTCACACCTATACACTCACACTTACACTCACACTTACACTCACTACCTCCTACCCACCTTACACTCACACTTACACTCACACTTACCTCACCTCTCACACTTACCTCACACTACACTCACACTTACACTCACACTTACACTCACACTTACACTCACACTTACACACCTCACACTCACTACACTCACACTTACACTCACTTACACTACACTTACATCACACACCTTACACCTCACTAACCACTTACACTCACACTTACACTCACACTTACACTCACACCTCACTCACACTTACACTCACACTTACACTCACACTCACTCACCACACCTTACACTCACACTTACACTCACACTTACACTCACACTCACACTCACACTCTACACTCACTTACACTCACATTACACTCACACTTACACTCAACTTACCTCACACTTACACTCACACTCTACACTACACTCACACTTACACTCTTCACTCACACTCACACTCACACTTACACTCACACTTACCACTTACACTCACACTTACACTCACACTCCTCACCTACATCACTTACACTCACACTCTACACACTCACACTTACACTCACACTTACCTCACACTTACACTCACACCTCACCTTACACTCACACTTACACTCACACTTACACTCACCCACTTACCTCACACTTACACTCACACTTACACTCACACTTACACTCACATTACACTCACACCTCACACTTACACTCACACTCTACACTCACACTTACACTCCACTACACTCACACTCACCCACTACCTCACACTTACACTCACTACTCACACTACACTACACTTCACACTCACACTTACACTCACACTTACACTCACACTTATACTCACACTTACACTCACACTCACACTGACTCGGACTCGCAGCCGCACCCGCAGTATTTTAAAGAGGTGGGCGGCTTTGGCAACGATATGTCTATTAACGTCTATCGGACATGAAATATTAAATGTTCGTGTGACATAGTGTAAAGTGCCAGAATTCGTTACAATAGTTTTTTAATTAGTTAAATGTTAATTACACAATTTTAGTTAACTTGCAGAAATCTCAAATAATAAATCTTTATCTCCTCCGACCTTATTCTGAAAATGTTTAGAATTCTGCTTGGTCAGAGCCCCCTCCACCCTAACAACAAATCTCTGAATGAGCATGACAGCTAGAAGGCGTCCTCGCGTTCCGCGGATTTCAATAAAACGGCGACCCACACTTCCCACCGCATCTTTTCATCACCATTGTCCGTTTAGTTAACTTAGTTTCGTCGGCCTGAAATTACTTCAGTCCACCTGTGCCTATTGCTGCTTAAATCTGTGGCCACCCGCATGTAGGTTTTATTACTCAACCTTGCACATACATTTGTGGACGGCGCCAGGCCGGGTGTTCATTCCCGATGTAGCCTATTGGCTAGAATAATCTGTCAGGTAAGATACCCGAGAGAAGACAACCTGAGAAAAACGGCATTTGAAAAGCTTATGGAACGTTTTGAGAGGACTGCAGGTGTATCATACAACAACGTTAATAAACAAAAACGATCAAGATCCGTAGAAAACGAACTAAATATTCTCTTAGCAGTGAACGAAAACCCGCATATTGGTCGAAGACAGCTATCCCAGCAGGTCGATGATGATCGAGTAACCGTTCAGCGCATCCTGAAAGTCAATAAGATGCATCCCTACGATATACAATTACTTCAAGAACTACATCCTGATGACTACCAAAGAAGGCTAGAGTTTTGCCTGTGGGTTAAAAACAAAATTGGCGTACAAAGAAATTTTGCTCATTTGGTGTTGTTTGAAGATGAGGCTACTTTTCACCGAAACGGCAAAGTTAGCAGGCACACCTTTCATTATTATGCAACAGAAAATCCGGATTTTGTAAATATAATACCCAAAACCGGTGGTCCTTAAATGTTGGGAGGAGGTATCGGTGATAACGTAATTGGTCCATACTTTTTTGAGCTAGAGTAACAGGAGTAGTGTGTTTGGGTTTTTAACAGAATCATCTGCCTAGCCTTTTTGCTCAAGGAGCAATTAAATTTCCGCAGGAAATGTAGTTTCTTCATGATGATGCTCCGGTCCATCATACAAGGTCGATCATCAATTTTTTAACAGAAACATACCACGACCGTTGGATTGGAAGGGGAGGGCCTATAGCTTGGCCGTCTAGGTTGCCAGATTTGACGAAAATGGATTTTTCTATATGGGGATTTGTTAAAGAACAAGTTTACAAAATACTCCCGACTGCAAGCGAAGACATGACAATTCGTATAGCTGTTGAAATGTGTCGAAATTTAAGTGATGCTTTTGAGAGACGTCTTGAACTTTGTATTCAAGAAAATGGCAGACACTGAACATTTAATTAGGTAAATGTCTACATTACACAGTGTATTAATAAATTTAAATTAAACAATAAATAGACGTAGCATGTTTTCTTGCAAATGTATTCCGCCAAAGCTAAAGAAAATGAGTATAATGATACCCTAATAAATGTTGAAGAGGATTGAAATCTCAACAATATAGGATACCCAAATATAGGGTGTCCCATTTATAAATTCCGAGAAAAATGAATTTGCATATTCCCAAGTTGCAGGGCCTATAGAAATCATCCTGTATAAGAAACCAACTTATGTGTCTAATGGGACACTTACGCACCCCTTTGTCTTCTGTTGTGTGCTTAGAAAGTTATAGCACATGTTAGGGAACCATGTTTTTCTTCAAATTTAAACATTTTTCAACTTACGCAGACAACGTCCTAATTTAATTTAAAACTAATTACCCTACCATGGAGAAAATTTTACGAGAAATCCAAATATGCAATAATATATAGGGTTAAATAAAATTAATACACATTTTGGCCCGTCTTTATTCAACATCCTATATGGTAAAAAATATTTTTAAAATGTAGACCGCATGTTCGCGTATAACTTGTATATAAACAGTTTTTTTTTTATTTTGTAAAAGATATGGTACTTTGTGACACTTTTGCGCCACCCTGTATGTATGCACATAATTTTAAACTTAGTTTCATAGTGGATAGATGTCGCATTTTGCTGTATAAATACGTCTCTCACATTAGCAATTAACATATTTTGCATAAAATTGCTTTACTATAAATCATTTATATAGTTATGTCAAAATATCGCCGAAAATTTCTTGCTATTGAATTTTACACTTCAGTATAACAATAATAAATTTGGTTTTAAGTACTAAGAACAATGGAATTTAAACTTAGAAATATACTTTGGAATCATTACTTCTAGATAAACGTATAGATACTAGTTCGTTACTGAATTTCACAAACGTCCAATCGATACCTGTAAAGCAAACCAATGTACCTATTTGTTTTGGTGCAGGAATCCGGGTTATATACTATCGTAGTACACTTTAGAGGAATCTAAACTATAAAAACTAAATTTGCAAGATCTTGTGAACTTTTTTTTTGAACAGATGGGCTGCCAAGTAAACACAATTTTTCACAGAATGTAATTTTAAATTACCTTAAAGCTACAAAAATAGTGATTTAAATAAATCAACCGTAGCATTAGGTAATTAGTTAAGCGTTCAAACGTTTAGTTGAAACTAGATAATTTGATTAAGATCCTATTTAAATATTCATATAAGAGCATATTTTGATTCTCATTCGGTACGCAATCTCTCATTAATGTTGTTAATGCTCATGTTTAAACTGTAATGAAAAAAAGTGAAAAATATTTTGTGACAAGTCAGACTTTCCGTAACGAGAATTTACTGTTCATTAATGTAATAAATATGCAGGGTGGCCAAACGAAGAAGGGGTCGAAGATTGTACAAAGACGAAATAAATTAGAAAAATGATTTATGGGCCACCGGTAGATATCATAGGTACTAAATTAAAATATTTTTGATCATACAGGGTGTTTCATGTTGGAGCAAACTATTTTTTTTTAATGAAAGACATACATACATTTTTGAAAAGTCCCTCAAACACCCCCCATGATGTTCGTGTCATTCTATCTATTAGCAGTACCAAATTTGTCTTAATATTGTAAATTAACTATGCCTTGTTTTCAGTAAATTAGACTGCTGAAAATAACTGTAAACATGTATTATTTTTATATGCAATTCTGTGTAATAAAATTAACAAATACAAATTACAAGAAAACAAGTACAATAAAATAAAAAATAAAAAAAATCAATTTCTCATTAAATGCCCGAAAGTTTATCTTTTCAACTATACCGTACATTTAGGTTAACTCGTTCGCACATGGTAAATATAAGATTTTCACTAACTCTAATGATATAGGCCATGTAGACTTAATTTTGAACTTAAGCAGTCTGACTTTTAATGGTTATATCTCTGGTTGGAATTATATTTATCACAAATACTTTACGTGGCTACAAAATCATCTGAGTAGATCAGGTGACCTCGGTGGCTCACTTCTTGTGGTACGCTGTGCATCGAACTTTTGGTATCCACCTGAAATTTTGTGAAAGTGCCATTGATTTGATGGTAAGATATGTTTAACGGACGTATACTAAAGATGGTAAAACATTTGCTCTTTTCAGCACTTTTCTACTGGTGGATTACCACACTTTCCATTAAACTTTCTACTTTAATTACATTTTGAAGTACGCTTTAATTTTATGTTGCAATTTTATTTAAAAATTTCAAATATGCATTACACGGATTTCATGAAGATAAATCTTAAATAAAAGGAGCTATAATTCCATTTGGGTGTGGTTTACTACTAAACATCACACAGATATCACACATATTGAGTGACAAAGATGACATCAACATGGTTGACAATTCCGTAGGATCGTTTCAGTGCTATAATGATGCATGTTATTAAAGTCTGTTCACTAAACCATTTTACTTTAGACAGGTAGCTTCGTCACTAATGATTTTTTAATATTAAGGCTATTATTAAGATATATTTTATTGAACCTCTGCAATTTTAACTGTTAATAAACATAGTCTGTATATTTTATTCATTTCATAAATTTTGTAACAACCTTATAGTTATTCCGATGAAGTTACTAACATAATATACTTGGCGTCCGAGGCATTTATATTATTTACATTGATTTTTATTATTTATGTATTTGGAAATAACAGCATAAATTTGTGTAATTACAAATCAAAAGATTGAACCACCTACGTTAATCTACCGACTGAATCAAAGGCATTATTTTTGGTGAATGGTTGGTATCTCCAGTTAGTTTAGCGATTTGTTTTTGGAGAACTTTTTACACTTATTTCTTCATTATACTATTTCTTTATTATTTTATTATTTACACCATTTATACTATTCATACATTATTTATAAGTTTATCTTTCAACTTCACTACATTTATTAACACGTCGCACAAAATTATTTTTCACTAACTCTAATGTCGGCCATCTGATATTTTGAAAAGCAGTCTGACTTTTACCTTCATATTCTCTGGTTGGAATTTATTTAAACACATAATATTTTACGTAACCCTACAAAAAAAATCGAGTGGGGCGAGATCAGGTGACCTCGGTGGCCAAGAAGTGTGTTCCCATCGAACTATTCACTGAAATTATTTCCAGTGGTTTAAAAATGTTCGGACGTATCGATGGTAGTGGGCGGCTGCACCATCATGGTGGAACCACACACTTCCATAAACTGCTTCATTAACATTTTGAAGGTTAGATGGCACATCTCTTAAAAAATTTAAATATACCAAGGATTTTCAGTGCTATAATGATGCATGTTATGTCTGTTCACTAAACCATTACTTTTGAAGGTAGCTTCGTCACTAAATAATATAGAATTGAGAAAGTTTTGAACTTCTGCAATTTTTTGCAAAAACAATTAATTATTCGTTCAAAATGTTGACAATATAGTTGTTCATGAAGTTCTACATAATATCCATGGTATTTATGGGCATTTAATATATTTCTCACGACAGATTTTTTTATATCAGTCACATATGATATTTGTGAAATACTTAAATGAGGATTTTCTTAGATTGCAAGTAAAACTGTAAGTTGGTTTTCCACATTTGTCCCTGCATTATTAGCTACTTTCCTATTTTTTAATTTAACACTACCTGTTTCTTCAAGTTTTTGTAAAAGATCTTGGAACGCCTGAGGTCGCGGCTTTTTTTCACCATCGGGATATCTTGCTGCATAAATTCTACTTGTCAGTAAGCAATTTTTTCGACATTCTCCAAGAATAAAAATCATCAAAACCATTTCCTGAATATTTAGAGTCATTTTCAACACTTTGAATAAATTAAAACACAAATTAGGTTTAAACTGAATAGAACCAATCGTTACAAACTATATTCTTTTTTCAACGCAATATTGTCATGGCACTCTTCTTTTTTAATTGCGAGTTTAAACATTAATTCAAATTTAAGATGTACAAAAAGACATAGAAAATGGAAAATTTGATTTCAACATAATCAAATTAAGTAAGTCAGAAATTTTACTAAGGACTGATTTAAATTTAGAAATTTCATTAATGATTGATTTCAATTTGCCTTGAACGAAAGAGTGACTTATATACAAGTAGGTACCAATTTTGTTAGAAGAATTCTTTTAAATTTAAATTTCATTCAGTCTATTTGTAGTTGCTATATTAACTCTGGTTTTTGGAAAATTTTTTTAGCGTGAAAAAGAAAGCCATAATAAATTAATACAACTTTACCTTTACGAGAAGACGTAAGAAATGAAATCGCTGATCTGAACATAATCGAATTGAGTACTTCAGAAATTTTGCTAAGGACTGATTTAAATTTGCTTACAAGCAAGAATGTTTTCTGCATTAATTTTGTTCAAAAAAGTCAGTTAAATTTAAAATAATTCATTAAATCAATTTGTAATCGTTATACTAAATGTTGTTTTTACTTGAAAAATTAAGAAACTACAATCATATGACCAACATAATACCTCTATTTTTAGTCTTGTATTACAATCGCAATTTCACAAACAAACTAATGATATTTTGAAAATTATTAATTTTAGGTATAAGATGAAAAAGAGAGAATATCAAACAAAGCATTGAATGACACGAACATCATGGGGGGTGCCATTTAAAAGAATTTAAAAAAAGTTGTTTTTACAAACAGAGACACGCCCTGAACATTATTAAAGAAGATCTGAAAATTAAGACACTAGACGACAACCAAAACTTTTTTGTCGTTTTAAAATAGACAAAAGTCGCCTAACAAATCAGTGGCGGCGACCGCAAGTGGGATAATTTTTTGAAAAACAATTGAATATCTCTAAACCCATACAGTTTGGTATCAAATGAAAGAGTATTTTATGGGGTTTCCAAAAATATAATAATATATAGGGTGTTCCATTTAAAAGAGTATAAGTTTAGTTTGATCCAATAACATGAAACACCCTACATGATCAAAAATATTTTTAAAATGTAGTGCCTATTGATCTATTGATCTAACCCTGGTTTCTCTAACTTATTTCGTCTTTATATAATTTTCCACCACCTCCTCGTTTGGCCACCCAGTATACCGTGAGTCCCTTTTCAAACTCGAACGTAGGGATTTAACATTGGAATACACATTTTGCAGATTCCTTCTCGCCAATTCAACCGACAGTAAAGCCAATGGTATCAATCAGAAGGTAAAGTGATTGCACATCCAAAGGCACTAATTACAAGACTAGAAGATGAAATATTTAGATTAAAACACTAAATAAGTAATTGGCGTTTTTAAATATGATATGCCTTGATTTCCAATTTGTTTCAGATGTGTCAAATAATTTTAAAAAGTATTTAGCGTTGATTGATACTGTCGTCCACATTATTAACTTTAAAATGAAAAACTACTGCAATGAAGATGGTAAAAACCTTTTGCGGTGGTGTTAGCTTACGGATGGTTAGAGATTTGTTTGCCATTAATTCTGATAACACATCTATACCGTCTTTAAGTATCATTCACCATTATGTGCAGAAATCGAAATATTTCTGTTGAATCAGAATCTAGGGGTGGTAAATAACATTTTTTTATGGTTAAAACACATATCGCAGGAAATCCACAAATAGAATTAGTTGATCACATTGAAGAACGTGTTTTGGCGGCGGTAAACTTGCACCCGACAATTAGTTTAAGGCAAATTTCTGTTGAAGTACGTTTATCTAAAACACGGATATGGGACATAATTACTTAGGAAGCACAAATATCACCACCAAAAGGCCCAGTATCCAACAGATTTTCGATTTTGACTTCCAGGAGCGCAGGAGTGTATTCTGTGAAGAAATGATAGAGCGAGCTAATGCGGATAGTCGCTTTTATCTACAATTTGTTTTACGGACGAGTGTACTTTCACACTCGATAAGAACCAAATGTTCAAAACACTCGCTATTGGACCTAAGGAAATCCTCGAGTGAATATGAGTACGCGAAATCAGTAACCTCAAAAAATTAATATCGGGGCTGGTATTTTTAACAATAACATTATTGATCCGTACGAAACCGAAGGAAATTTAAATTCGGAAACTTATTTTGTATTATTAGTAACCAAAGTTGGGACTGCATTACAAGAAGTTGCAAGAGAAGATCAGGACATTTGGTTTCGGCACTGTAAATTGGCCTGCCAGATCTCCTGATTTAGCCCCTCCCGACTTCTTCTTGTGGGACCACCTTCAAAGCAAAATTTATAAAAGGCGCCATCCAGATATCAATTCTTTGAGGGAGGGAATAGAACACGAGCGTTGAATATTTACTATAATTTTAGATTTCTTTCTTTTAGATTTTACAATAAAGTTTTAAAATTCTAATTTTATAGTTTGATATTTTAAACTACTTATTTGCGTCTTTGTATCAATTAGTTTCAATTTTTGATTCATATCATTTAATTTTTTTGAAAATTCTTTCTTCATTGCAGTAGTTATTCAAGTTAATAACATGGACTAAAATATTAATTAACGCTAAATAGTTTTTAAAATTATTAAGCACATTTGAACACATTGGAAATCAAGGCATACTTAATTAGTGTTTTAAAGTAAACATTTCATCTTGTCAATACGTAAAATAGCTGGCAGTTGATAAACCATAATAATAAACGAGAGTACGAGGTTAGCTGAGAAATAAGCGATACTACAGTACCTGATTTGTTCCATCAGCGCTGTATGGAAGCAGGGAAGGAGTCTTAGTTATGACAAAAAAATCACAAAGATAAAAAGTGAGTATGAAATTTTTGCAGATAAAACAAGAACGGATAAGTGAATAATGCATGATGACGTTGAAAAGTCAATGGTCGACGTGTATGAAATAAGTACGTTTCGTTGGTATAATCACATTGGAAGAATGAACAGAAGCAGATCTCAATAGTGATCGTTGAATGCAGTTGAAAGGGTGTATAACTAAAGAAAGATAAGGAGTTTTAGGAATAAAACGACGTGTCAAAATCAGTTCAGGAATCTTGTATAAGCCAAAGAGGAACGTAAAGATGATTAACTGTAGTATTTTTTCCAATAGTTTTTCAGATTGTTTTACAGCTTCAAGTTCTGGATAGCCACCGTCTTTCACTAAATTAATAAATTTTGTGTATTTAATATAGTCCTTTTCGAGAATGGGCCTTTAATATTTGGATTCGTCACCTTCCTTTACGAATTATTGTTCTGTAGTGGCAGTGTAGTGTTGATTACAATTAATTTTTGCTTTGTTCTGCCTTAGGCAAGCTTCCTTTATGTTGCACATCTTATTGTTTTAATCTCGACTGCTTAATTGAAAGTGACTCCATCACTATTTTATTAG
>JARFJB010002390.1:622500-697500 GCA_036346205.1 Vesta saturnalis | reverse complement strand
AGTTAGCATCTATATGTTGATTAAACCCTCTATCTTACATGAAGCTTTCAATCTTCACCTTACATAAATTATTATTTTGGTTTTTACGATGTTGTTGTATTTATGTGACGAGCGTATTAAAAAGTGGTTGCCTAATTATCCTAAAAAAATCGTTATACAGATTATTTCACTTTGTTTTATTTCTACTTTGTAGGTTGGAAAGTCGTGTGTTGTTCCACATCAGATGTTTAGTCATTTATTTACACTTTCTTCAGTTAAGTACAAGCCAATTATCATATTTTAGTTTATTATGCTGACAATAAAACAACTATGTCTGGATAGAGTAGACAACTGTTGAGATTTAATTAATATAAAGGAAAATTAAATGTACTAGAATGGGTTGCAATTTATAAAATATGTATTAAATACACGGACGTATTTTTAATGCAAAGCGATTGAGTTACGGTGTGGGTGAATAAAATATAAGTTTAAAACAAGATGCGCGATTAATTTATAAAAACTTCATGGAGTAACCTCACTTCCATAATAGGGAATAGTTTTTCCAAAGAATTATCTTGAACATTTAATTCGCTGGAGAATATGTGTCATTTCTAACTTTTTAATTTTACAATGGTTTCAACTTTTACATGTTATGTAATTGTTTTGTTTCTGTGTTTAATATTTTAAACTGCTTACGTGTCTTTGTTCTTATTTATTGCGTATTTCTATTTGGAATAAACCAGCTTGCAGTTACCCCACTGACATAATTGTATGCTTTGGTGCAGGTAGGCCGTTTAAAAGCTAATCATAATCTGCAAAAAAAAACTGGTGGTAAGGTCAGAATAAATATTATTAGGATAGGATAGGGTAACAATGAACTAAATATTTGTCAATTGAATATTTTAATAATTCAAAGTAGGATTTGTGGCGAGGGTTATTGTAGTGTACCTATGTTTCAGCAGTGTACAGGCGTGTAGTTCTCGATGGAAATTTCCAATGTGGTGCTTTAATCAGTGGTACTTCCTACCTATCAATTCCAATCGAACAATGATCAGCATTATACTAATTTTTTAATCGTGTACTTCCTGTGGATTTACTAAGATGTGAAATTATTGAAAAACTAAGTAATGCATGATTTCACAAATTTGCATTTACTGAAATTCCTGCTCCAGTAAATATGAGTTTGAAATAATTACATTCTTATATAGATTGTGGTATTAGGAATAAGTAAAAATCAAGCTTAATCACAAAAATAGCTGGCAGAAACTAATTTCCGGAGAATTTATGAATACATTAAATGCATTTGGCAACCCACCAAATCCGGAAACGAGTTCACTTATCTTACGTTATTAGGCTTTATTATTCCTTTCAATATACCGTAAAGTCTTAAAATGCCGTTTATTTTTTCTGTACTTTGGCCGAAATATGCAATTTAGCATAATAACTGTTAGTTGATATGATTGTAAAAAATGAGTGTAATTCCAAAATAAACTAAATATTTAATTTAATTGAAGGGTAGGTAAGAGGAAAATGTACATGTACATATGTACATTTTGAGATTCATACAGTAAGTATACAATCTATTATTTATATCTATCTACTATGTCGTGACAGTAGACAAATAACTGTCCAGTAGTAGGACGGTACTGTTAGTAGGGAATGCTACATCGTCCGGGGCACGATTTGGCCAGTAACCGGTCTGCTCGCTATGGTATTACTCAAGAGAACAATGCAATTGCCTCGGATCGACCTGACTACAAGGGGCGGTCAAGGTCGAAACAGACAGGCCCCGTTGCTGACGACTGTGCAATGAATGAATGGCGAGTCGGTACGTGGAATGTTAGAGGTATGCATGGTAAAGAATTTGAAATTGTAAAATGTAATGTACGAAGGACACCTTGATATTCTGTGTGTATCGTAGACAAAGCACAAAGGAAAGGATGCTGTGGAGATGGAGGATGGTAGCCTGGCACTATGGTCAGGAGTTGAGATTGAAGTGCATGGCGCAAAAGGAATTGGGATGATCATAAGTGAAAGAGCGAATAGATGTGTTAAACAGTACGAATTGGTATCTCCCTAGGTAATATGGGTTAGAATGAAAGTGGAGTTTCGAAGAATTTTTCTTATTGCATGCTATGCACCGGTGAATGGAGAAAGAGACCAGGAGCGTGAGAACTTCTGGAATGAAGTAGAGAACGTATTGAACGGATTTAAGCCAAACGAAAGAGTGATTATAGTGGGGGATATGAACGGATGGGTGGGTGTACAAGAGAACATAGTGAACGCGATCTAGGAAAGTTCGGAGACCAAAGAGTCAATGAGAATGGTGAACATCTGTGTGGAGAGAAGACTGTTTGTATCCAAAACGTGGTTTAAACATAAAAATGTGCATATGTATACATGGCCAAGAGGTGAATCTAAAAGTATGATAGACTTGATAGTGTATGATGAACGGCTTAGAAACCTGATGAAAGAGACAAAAGTAATGCGCGGAGTGTGGATCGGGCCACTTTTTGGTTGTATCGAGAGTGTGTTTAGGGCAAACGTGGGTCTGGAGAAGGAAAGCAAACGTAGTGCGAACGTCCAGAATTAGGGTTGACAAACTAGTGGATAATGATGCGAGAATGAAATACGCAGATGCTGTGAGTAAAGAGTTTAATGTAAATGAAATGAAATAAGACACTGACGTTGAAAGTGCATGGATAAGCTTGAAAAACTCTGTTGTCAGTTGTGCCGTGCGAATATGTGGAAGAGCGACTATAGGTAGACAGAAAAAATGTGCTTGGTGGAATGAGTCGGTAAAAAGGCAGTATGTAAGAAAAAAGATGCGTACATGGCAATGATTGCTGCACAAAATGAGATTGAGAAAAAGCGAGTGTATGAGGTGCACTAATTAAGAAACGAAGAAGTGAAGGAGGCAGTGAGAATAAATAGAGAGGAAGTGATGGCTGTGAAAGGAGAAAAAATGCAAAATGACTTTTAGGGAACTCTTCTGGGAATGGGTCAAAAATACAAAACGTGGCCCAAAAGAGAACGCTGCAGGAGTGATGAATATTAGCAACGAAATAGTATGGGACGATTGCGAAGTGAGGAAATGCTGGCAAGAATATTTCGGAAAGCTGTACAGTAGTGAAGAAAGTAAGACTGAAGGAGAATATAGAAGGAATCATGAATGAATCTGAGAAGGATATTGAAATATATGAGGTAGAGAAAACGGTAGGTAGGTTGAAAAACGGCAAGGGAGCAGGCGTAGGTGAAATCACTGGTGAAATGCTAAAGTATGGTGGTGCAAAGCTTATACCAAGATCGTGTGAATTATTCAATGCTTGCCTTATGTGTGGAAAAGTGCCGAGGGATTGGAAGAGCGCGATCATTGTACCACTGTATAAGGGTGAGGGGAACAACAGTGATTGTAAGAACTACAGAGGAATAAGTTTGCTCAGCGTGCCTGGTAAAGTATTTGGAAGAATACTGATTGATAGAGTACGAGAAACTACACAAACTAAGATTTGGTATGTGCAAGATGGCTTCATGCCAGAGAGAGGATGTGTCGATGAGATGGTTGCTCTCCAGCAGGTGAAAAGTGTTTAAAGGTAAAAGTTGTACTGTGCGTTTGTAGATCTGGAGAAAGCATTTGACAGAGTGAATAGGGAGAAACTGTGGGAAATATTAAATGAATATGGCGAAAATGAAGGTCTAATAAATGGAATAAGGGCAGTATACAACGGTAGTCGGGCATGTGTTAGGGTGAGAGGAGGTGTGAGTGAATACTTTAATATTGAGCAGGAGTGCGACAAGGCTGTGTGATGTCACCGTGGTTGTTCAATGTCAGTGGTGGGAAGATACTTCTACAAAAGCATCTTAAGATAAGATAAGATATTAGACTGAAATAAGTATCTTTTTGAAGGTAAGATACCTATTCTAAAACAATACCTCAGTAAGATACTAAATCCTAATGTAAAGTATCGAAGATACTATGAAATACCTACTAAAAAACTACATTTTTTTAAAATTTATATATTTAAGGATCCTTTCAACAAAATACAATTCTCTAAATTTGTATCTGATAATTTTCCTCTTTTCTTACTAAGAATCAGGCCACTAGTACTAAATAATCTTTCGACAGCTGCGCTAGATGGAACAGCTGTATTATATTTTAAAAATAAGTCCTCAATTAAAGGAAAAGTCCTTTTCAGAAATATAAAAATGGTTTGATAAATTCACCCCCGGTAAAAAAATTTTCTCTTCCATTGTTAGGTTAACAAGACAGATGACCTCCGTATTCTTAAAATAATGAATAATTACTTCTTTACTCGCCTAAATTAGTAAAGGAACTGTGCGTTAACTTCCCAAAAACGTTTTAAAATAAATTACATCACAGTATATATTCCTGTGATTGGTTGAATGAAATCTGGCCAATGGGGTAAAGTAAAATGTGTAGGTATAACCATTGACTTTAATACTAAAGTCAATGGTATAACATTGTACTGCTTATTATTTAACTATAGGTACTATACTGAAATCCTTTTGTTAAAATTCGCAAAAAGGTGAATCATCACCGTTTTATATCGCTTTACTGTAATCTGCTTAATGGCGTTTATTTTTACACAGTAGTCAATTTTTATAGACTTGGAACGAAGTTTTAAAAGGGACGTGAACCCATTATTTTTTTAAGAACTTCAGTTTTTTCCTTTTTTATTTTGTCACGTGAATTTTTTTGCGAACTTTTCCTAATTACGTTTTTCTACAATTACATAAGTTTTCAATATTCATATTTTTTATATATAAATATTCATTTTGTATCCCTAAAAATTAATCACTATTGTAAAGATGGACATAGATAATAAAATAAATAACGGGAAATTGAATTATTGCATGACAATATAAGTGCATTGCTGGTATTTATTATGACATCCTTGCAGCGGCTTTGCTAAAATCTCAAAAATATACATCTTGTAATTTTAATCTCTTTGCGGAATCTGTATTAAGTATTCAATTTTATTACACACCAAAGGTATTACGTACTTCCTACTATGGATATTTACTATTTACCTGATTAAGTTGTAGTAGGTATATATTGCTTGTATCATTAAAATTTATAAACGAATATGTTTTCAACATTCGGTACCTTAGAAGTATGATTTATTTGACTCAGACATTACGTGCTGTACAATACCAACTTATATTTAGGGATAATAACTAATACCTACTTATTTAATATACCTACCTACGCATGAATTAACTTCTGCAAATTAGTACAAAAAGATCCATGCCCTTTTAAGAATTCTTAAGCCAGCGACAGCAAGTGTCGGCATTTTTGTAGAGAAACTAAAAAGCAATAAACAAATTTTTAAAACTTGATTTGCAAATTACAAAAGATTTTAGATATTTCGTCAAATACTGCAATAAACAAAAACACGTGGATGAAGTAGAATCTAGGTCGAATAAATGCTACTTTAATTGAAGATTAGGTAACGTGGATTATTTCATTCAAGGATTGTAAATAAAAAATAAAAATAAGAAAGAATACCGTGACACTTCCTTACATTATTTATTCAACCTATATAAATGTACAATACAAGAGAAGCTTAACGCAGCGGGTGACAGTGCAGCGAAATAAACGTACGATGTTCACTAAAATTTTAAATCAATACATTCCAGTTTTCAAACATTTTTTCTTTAATGGTATCTTTAAAAATTCAATAAGATACATAAACAAGCATCGAAAGTAAGATATCGATACAATTTCAAAAATGTATCTTATTCCTAGCTATTTTCATAAAAAAGTATCTCGATACCGGTATCGAGATACTTTAAAGATACTTCCCACCTCTATTCAATGTATATATAGATAAATGTGTTAGACAAGCATGTACCGATACAAATGGTGTAATGGTTGGTGACGTAAATGTACGACTTCTGGTGTATGCAGATGACACAGTCTGTGAGAGCATGGACCTAAAGCTAAACGTTAACAAAACTAAGGTTGTGGTGTTCAATCGGGAAGGTGAAAAGGAGAGTAGAATATTTACTCTGCAAGATGAAATTGTGGAGCAAGTGGACAGCTGGTATATCTCGGTAGAATGTTTACTGCAGACGGTACAATGGAGGGCGAGGAAGTGATTGGAAGTATGTGGACGATAAGGAGAAATGAAAGCATGAGCCTACCTGTGAAACTAGCAATCTATAATGGCGTATTCGTCCCGTCAGTACTGTATGGAAGTGAGACATGGTTATGTTAAAAAAAGCACGAAATAAAAATAAATGCCATGGGTATGAGATTCCTGAGAAGCGCATGTGGTAAAACGAGAAGGGACAAGATAAAAAATGAATGCATAGTGATGGAGTGTGGTGAGGATGATGGATAGATACAAAGTAGTACGTTACGTTGGTTTGGTCACATTGAAAGAATGAACAACGCAAGATTAACGAAACAAATATATGTGGTTGAGATTAGAGGAAAGGCCGGGCCTGGTAGGAGGCCGCGTAAAATTTGGCTGAATGTAGTAGAATCTATGATAAAGGAAAGAAAGATAAAGAGTTTTAAAAATAAGAGGGCATGTAGAGACAATGTATGAATCTTGCGGAAGCTAAGGAGGTATGCGGAGAAGCATGGAGAAAGATTGTGAATGAAAAATAAATGAGAGGCAGGAATTGTTTTGCCTACCCCACAAGAGAATGGCGTGAAGTTTAAGTTAAGTTTGTAAAAAATAAATTTAAATTTCATATCATCTTTGCTAACTTTATTATAAAATTCAAAGGATGGGAATTACTGAATATATGGAGGAGATTTTTACTTCACAAGATTGTAACACAGCTTTTATAGGGATATCTTGAAGAATTGATCAAATTCTATTATAAATATTTAAATATACACTGTTGGTGCATATCCATGCAGGAATCGTGTTACGTTTAGGTCTGCCCTTAACTTTTGGAGTACAAACACTTTACCACTCTCGGTGCAACGTATTTCAAATAAACTGGAATACAGCATGTTTCAACACTAATTGCAACATAAAACTTGAAGTAATGAACATTATACCGCATATTCAAAAGCTGTGGAATATACTCATAGGGATAGTATACATAATATATTTAGAAACACGGTACGACAATCTTTCACTTTGATTGCTTGCTTTTACAGATGTCATAAATCAACTTACTTAACGTAAGCAATAAAATTATACTTATTTTACTTTCGTATTATCATTTATTTTAAAGATTTATAATTTACAAGGTCTAGATACTATTGTACATCATCAATCAGATTATAAGACTGAAATCGTTTAAAAGGAAAGCGCTGACTAACCCAAAAAAACCTAGTTTTAGTTCATAAATGACAGCTGCCCAGAACTTAGTTTGAATTTAAATCGTATGACCTCAATAACAGCCCAGTCGATAGGAAATTTGAAATGGTTGTTTTCGGAAATAATTCCGGATAACGTAAGATTAATTTTAGTCTATTTGAATAAGCGTTGGGAACACAAACCAATTTTGCTCCAGTGACATAGATTTAGATACCGTTTTAAACTTAATGTTCCTCTTTTACAATGTGATTGATATTAAATTAAAGGAGAAATTATGAAAGTGCAAGATAAAGAAAATAAAATAGTGGAAAAGGTTGAGTGTCATAATTCTGTTTGCACACATCTTTGTGATTATTCAATAATTTATATTAGTTTGAGTTGAACAACAAAAGTTTGAAAGTATTACATTTAAATAATTGTAGTTCAGTTCTACTGTCAGGTATATCAAGCCCTTATGTACTATATTCCTCTTTAACTTCGCCGCTAGTTTGAAATGCAATTTTTGAGAGAAAAACCCTTCGATGAGCTCTGTTTTACAATAATAAAAGCGCCCTTCTACATTTTAAATGTATTGCTCGTTTCTTCCCCTTGTCTTGTATTTCAGATTAAATGATCTTCATTAATTAAAATTTCAGGCGTCTAAATCCTTATGCAACGAGAATCAGAAATCAAAGAATAAAGCACAGTAGGTACTGTTATTATATTAGATTTAGTTTTGAGTGCCATTTTTTTGTTAGTTGCCGTTATTGACATTATACAGGGTGTAAGATAAAGGTTGGGAATAAATTAAATGGTGAATTTTTTAGTAAAAAAAAAATAGATTTTTTTCGTATGAAGTTATGCTTACAGGTTTTTGTTTTCAGGCTAAAGGTCACTAAACAATTTCAAAAAACTTAGTTTTTCTCTAACTTTCGAACATTAGAAGATAATGGAACGAAATTTTAGTCGTAGCTTAATTTGATAATGATAATAAATAACTCAGTGGCATACGTACGGATTGTACCGTAAGGTTTTCCGAAGAAAATTGTGGTACGCCATTGGTGAGAACATTTTTTTAATATTTTTTTAAGATCCACTTTTTAATTTAAACAAAATTACCCTCTTACATTTTATTTGTATGTCTTATCATTTTCCCGTAATTAAAACTTTTGTAAATACCATTTTTTCCCACTGCTAACATAGGAAAATGTAAATAACAAAAACATTATGATGTATGCTTTGACTCAGACACCGAAAATAGTTTTCAGATGTTTTCAGACAAAACATCATTGTCAGCTAAGACATTTAGCTTTCCGTAAATCTAGTCATTTCATGAATTACCAGATATGCATTTTATATATGGCCTTGCCAACGGGAATACTGCGTTAGCTGTGCGTCTGTTTGTTGAACGTTTTCCAGCTTCGCGCATTCCAAATAGGAAGACTTTTTCGAGAATTCACGCGCGCTTACGTAAAACCGGCCTCCATCGGAAGCCTTCAAAATGTAAGGACAGTACAACTTGAGGAACGGATCCTTCAGACGGCCGAGGCGAATCCTGAATCAAGTACTAGAATAATTGCAAGAATAGCGAAAGTAATACCCATACCACCTGCATAGAGTGCTGGTACTTTATGCCGAGGATTATGCACCACGTCTTATATTTAGTACTTGGTTTTTAAATAATTGTAATCAGAACTTGTTATTCCACTAATCCATATTATTTACTGACGAAGTTGGATTTACAAGGGACTGTATAGTTAATTTCCAAAATAACCCTCTGTGGGCTGATGAAAATCCGCATGGAATAATACAATCCCGGCACCAGTAACGATTTTCAATTAATAGTTGGGCCGGAATAATTGTTTTTTTTTTATTAGTCCCATAGCACTACGAAACAGACTAGACGGCTTATCGCATCTGGATTTTCTTCAAAACGAATTACAACCTTTATTAGAAGAAGTCCCAATGAAAATACGCCAGAACATGTGGTTTATGCATGATGGCGCCCCAGCTCATTTTAGGCGATATGTGAGAGAATACCTCAATGAGACGTTCCGGAATAAATGAATAAGTCGTGGAGGGTCAAGAGTGTGGCATCTTCGTTCTCTTGACCTTGATCCATTAGACTATTATTTGTGGGGGCACTGTTTATTGCGTTCCCATTCCTGATGTGCAGACTCTTCGTCAAAGAGTTGAAATGGGCTGTTAGCAAATTCGAGAAATGCCTGGTGTTTTTGGACGAGTAAGGGAATCCATGAGAAATTGCATTGAAAAAGGTATTGAAGTTGGGGGACAATATTTCCAGCACATTTTGTAATCTTGTTTGTTGTTTATTACTTCTTACTACTTAGTCAATAAATTCTTTAAATACCTAAGTCACTTTTCTATTATTGTTAAAATAACGAGATATTTTAATATCATTTTCAATGCTAAAAACTTTTTTCAATGTTTATTCGACGATTTTCGGTGGTTGAGTCAAAGCATATTTGATAATGTTATTATTATTTTCATTTTCCTATGTTAGCAGTGGAAAAAATTGTATTTACAAAAGTTTTAATTGCGAGGAAAATAACACGGGGAAAATGGCAAGAGATATATATGAAACGCAGGAAGGTAATTTGGTTTAAAATAAAAATGGACCTTAAAAAAATATTTTAAAATGTTTTTACCAGTGGCGTACCACAATTTTCTTCAAAAAAACCTTACGGCACAATGCATATGCATGTCACTGAGTGGCTTCCGAAGTTAATATTTTTGCTTTTACTAGGGCATTATCAAATTAAGTTACGGCTAAAATTTCCTTTCGTTTTCTTCTAATGTTTGAAAGTTATTAGAGAAAAACTCAACTTTTTGAAATTTTCTAACGCCATGTAGCTTGGAAACGGAACCCCACATAACTTCATATTAAATACTATTTTTTGTACCAAAAAATCCAGCGTTGCGTTCTCACACGTGTCGTGATGCATCGGGAGACTGAAACCGACTATAGTATTTAGATGCATTTCGTCCGAAGAAACATGATACACCTAAAATAATTTAGGCAAAGAAAATTAATATCCTGAAAAGATTCGACCTTCTACAGTATTTAGCTGTACTTCGTTTGAAGAAACGTGATACACCTAAAACAATTACGACATTTGAGCAAAAAAATTAATATCCTGAATTAAGACATTGTCACTAAGGGTGGTGACAGTAAATCCAAAATGAGCCGGCTAAACTCAATGTAATGGTCGTGGATTGTAATAACAATTATTGCGGCATTTGTAAAATGTATTTCGCAGGGAGCGTAGTTTGGTAAAATAAGATTAGACGTGACCCAATATTTAAATAGGCATAAAAGTACGTAACGTACATGGTTTTAGAAGTATGTGCTTTACTTTCGTCCCTTAACGTTTCACTAATGGTGTAGAAGCATTAATTTTTTGTTAGTAAATATCTAGCCTTACCATGTTACATTCGTTAACTTTATTTTCGCGCCCTTTCACCTACATTAGTTCTAATTTAACTAAATCTAGCAGGTACATAACTAAGCTGTAATAATTCGTAGTTGATCTTTTGAAAATTTCTCAAAGCACGACGAATATTAAGGGATGAATAAAACATATACTATATGATCCTCAAACCTTAATTGTAGACTTCGACTAAAGTTGCTTGCAGTAAAGTTACATTTAAAGAGTACAATTTCCACAGATTGTATGACTTTAACTTGAACACAATAAATACACACACACTAATTGCCCCAATTGCTTTTAGCAACATCCGCTTAAGGAGCTACTTCATTCCTTCATGGAGTGTAGTGTATATAATCAATTAGTACTAATGTATCAATTGAGAAGACTGAAATTGAAGTAAACGGACCAGGTCTTGTGAGATTATATTGATGCACTGGGTATAAGCAGTCTTGTGTTGTGTGTATGACGTACGATCGATAAGATATGGACATGAGTTTGCACGAGAAACTTTTTTGTGTACATAATGAAAGTTGGTGTAAATGCTACGCCACTGGAATTGTCAGTAAAGCATTGAGTATTATTTAAAAGCATATTTAAATGTGGTATAAATATTTATAAGTCAGAAGTACTAAATTTGAATAAGAAATAATGTTTTACTAAACCCCTGTTGAGACGACAATGAATATTATTATGTTTTGCTACTGTTTTAAGAAATGCATAGATTAAAACGTGTAGCGTGTGAATGTGTGATATGTTAATATTATATTAAAGTGTAGAGGAGGAATATGTGTCTTTTTTGTTTGTATAAATGAAATGATATTGCACAAATGGTGTTAAAATTCACTGAATTTTTCGGAGGGAGAGTTCTTGCAGGTGTTGGACTTTCATAAACGTTCAATCTAGATCTGCATGTGAGGTGGAGCAAGTATTGGTGCGAAATTTAGACGTTTCGAAGAATTATTAAGACTTTTGTAAAAATTTCAAGATGGCTGATAGATTGGTCAAAAGTTTCTCCTTGGTGCTGTTTGTCGCTTTCGTGCGCGGCAAATGCGCGCGTTAGAAACTCCTCTGGGATAGGCTGTTTTGGTTTAAGGGATAAATATGTTAACTGTTGCAGGGTGGATGCATGGTTGTATATAAAAAACAGTAATAGGATAGAACTGGTTGTACTGCAAAAACCCATTCTGGGGACCAAGTATTTAAAGATTTACGAGTAAAAAGAATTAAAGGGAATTGGAAATTGCTATTAAACTTTTCCAAAATTTAAGAAGTGTTTAAACAGATTTGTAATAAACAACAATCATTGTATTTAAGAAAGTATTGTATTAATCGTTCATGATTCCAATCTCATATTGGATGTCGTTTGATCTAGGATAAAATAAACCTTTAGTCTCTCATCCAATTGTATATTCAATAAAATGTAAACATTTTAACATTTTATTGAATATACAATTGGATGAGAGACTATCGTGTATTAAACCCACGCGATCGAAAAGAAGCTTAGTGACCCTTTATGTAATTAAAGGTATGTTAAGCTTTATAAACTGAAGTATTGGACATTAATAACACTCAATTAAATATATGTGCTATTATTAACAGCACTTAATGGACCACCTATAGAGAATTAAGAATTTAGTCATCAAATACAATTAAAATATTCTGTGGCAAAGACTTAATAGGGCAGTCAGGAAATCAAATTGCCCAACCTCTTTACTCGCGAAAGCAGACATTTAAGGTATGCGACGGACAGTTTTAACCCCGTTAAAGGCTGGTTAGTAGTGTGAGTGTACAAACATACTTTGGATTAATTAAAGAAAATCACTGCCACTGGATACAGCGTTACACCGGATAAGGGACTACGGAATACATATCTTTACGAATAATTTCAGATATTTCAATGGTGGGTGTTTGATTGTCTTTAGAGATGTCATTGTTTATATTGTAATTTTTATATCGGGCATTAAGGATAATCAATCTCAATTATCTGTTACATAGGATAGAATATAAGTAGTAAGGATCTATAACAGGTGATTTTTGAATGTGTTGCTTTGCGGAAGCAACGTATCTAATATTTTTGCAAAATTTGGTTACTAGAGTTCGATCAGTTAACTTATTATGTTATTTAAATTGTGATGGGCGTTCCTTACAGTTTAAAGTATTAGATCTCATTGTTTTCCTTGTTGTGTGAAGTGACATAATAGATTACACCGTTAAAAATAACCAAACTATTGACCTTTTGGCTAAATGATTGATCTGAAAATTTCTTATTTTGAGTATTAAAAAACTTAAATACTTTGCATTCATTAAGAGTCATTGAGTACACAATACTGGTCACGATTTGTCTAATAAGTAGAAGTTTCAGATTTAAATCACAGCGATTCAAACGTACTTGACAACGTTTAACACATTTGAATAAAAATAAAAATTCAAGTAGTGTTAAAGAAGACATGATTTATACACGATGCACTGATCATTACGTTTTTCAATTTTCAAGATACGTGTTAATGTGTGGTTAATTAATAGACGGGATTTTTCCAAATTTGGTGATATTAACTTATTCCAGAATTTTTATAACAGTTATAAATATTATTTAATGCGTATACAGGGGTAAGTTTGCAAGTATCCAGATAACGTGTCACTACTTTGATTTAGGAATATACAGGGTGTGATCAATAATTTTACAATAACGTATATAATTCAAAATTTTGAGCTTTGGATAATTTCATTTTTAATGTTAATTGAATTTAAAAATGTTCAAATGAACCTGTATCTGTTTGTTGTTTTGGGATTGAGATAGATTATTAGGATTACTGAGACGCAATTAACGTGCTCTTTTAAAGTAAAAGGGTGTTGTACGAATTGAATGTTTGCACTTGAATTGTGTATGATTTTACCAAGTTGGCTACAATTCTATCTTCCACAGTCAGGTAGGATTAACTTAACCATTCGCCTAGGAATAGCTATAATAGAAATTTTAGATTGTGGTTGCACCTAGGAACTACTTTCCCGCACTGAATGTTGTTATTTGTTGTTTTATAGTGACTGTAAGGTGTTTGAACTTAAATTACAACGATTTTGCGTCTTATGCCGAACCCGCCTATTTTCACTGCAATTAACTTGGAGGCCCATTTACTTTTGAAAGCCTCCACGACGCGTAGAGCGATTTGATCGTGTAACAGTCTTGCTTATGTGAATTAAATATTATGCGTATGTATAATTGGGACAAATCCTATGTAAACTTACCTTTGATATAGATTCAATAATAATGAGCCTGTTTGTTACGGGGATTTGAGCGAAAAGCATAATTATACAGCCCCGAGTTGCTTCCGTAAATCCATTATGGACTGCATCCTTCATCTCGTTGGAGCTAACTTCGAATACCTACTAATTAATTAATACATCAATATGTAGTTTGGATGCAAGTCTGCTCCAGTTCCCCGTATGGAACTGCAAAGGAAATGGACCTATTAGTCCATGTCTGAGTATTATGTTCAACACGCCATTCAACGGTAAGATTGTCGACGCTATCCGCGTACCGGGAACCCATACTAATTAAACATTAATAGATACAATAAGGGTTCAGGAATATATCGATATACCTACAAGGGGTTTTACCAACGTACAACAGAAGCTCGAAACAAGGACAGCAATAAATAGGTAGTTACCACACAAACAATACAAAGATGTTCACTTCAGCAATCAATTTCAGCTTAAACGCCTTCCGGCACTTCAGGCGGACACCTGTAAATACAACCACAAGACTGACTACTATTTTTCTAGACCGCCCTTAATAACCCTTGATTTACCAATGAATTATGGATATATTTTAAGATTTTGTTAAATAATGGTGTGGATCATAATGTCCTTTTCAAACTAAAGTATTCACAATTAAAAATATCGATGTTACTGGTAATTGGTAATATCAAATGTAAAAGAAAGTGCTCCACCGTAAAAAATGTGAAATGGTTTACAGATAATTTCACAATACTTTATACACACTACGTTTTGGCGTGTTGAATACAACAAATATATTATTTAAAATTATGTATGAATGAGCTTCTAGAAACAATGTTTCAATATTATTTGCAATAGATTCAAATTGTGAGAAATGTTTCGAGAAATCCATAACATAATAGTTCATTTATTTTTAGCTGCAGATGACATACTTATAAATATAAAATATTTAATAGCTTGTTACGCTGAAACTTTAGTCCAGACTAAACATGAAATACTACTTAATGAATTTTACTTTTACTGCCATTTCCGTTTAAGAATGGATTAATCAAAACAACTTTTAGCAATGTTGCATTTGCTCTTTATAAAAGTATCAATTTTTTAATTAATCTAATAATAAATCTAATTTTATTATCCAAGTTAAATAACGAAATCTATAACAAAGCAACAAACAAGATTGATCTCGCTTAAAATACCAATAATATGACTTCCAAACAATAACAACATTTTTGTTTGGTTGGTTTCATAAAAATTCGTTACATGTTTCTAATTTAATTGAATTAAATTAAAAGTTAATTAAAATAATATCATTGTAAAGGCAAATTGTGCCAGTGTTGGCTTTAGTCACACATTGCAAGATAATTTCATCGCTGTTAGCAACAGACATCTATTTGAATCGTTATTTTAACATTGCGTGATCGAGTCTTTTGCTCAGTTTTTTTTTTGCTGCAAAATGTAACATTTTTGGCGAGAATTTTTGCGTACTTGCTACCTGAAATATATGGTCATATTATCTAGCTTCGGTGCTATAAAAGTGTAAAGAGCCGAAACCCTTGACCAATATTTCTTAATTAATTATTTGTTAATTAATCAATTTTAGTAAAATTCCAGAATTTCAGATAATAAATTTTATACCCTCCGACGCCGTTTCCCAAATTCTCAGAATTTTCTACGCCAGAGCCTCTTTAGTCCCACTTCTTACATCCAGCGAATCGCTAAATTAACGCCACTACCAGAAGCCATTCCCGCCTTCTGCAGATTTTCATAAAAGCGTCAGACACGCTGCCGAAAGCTAATTCACTTGCCCGACTTCTTATCCGGACTTCTTCTGTGCGCCCTGGCCTACCGTCGCCCATATTCACCGTCACCTGCATGTAAGTTTTATTACAACATCTACACAATACTTGTGGAGAACGTTACACAGTCGGATAGAAAGGCCTCTTGCCTAATTTCTGCCGACCCCACAGTGTCAGCTAGAAAGCGCAACCATGCTGTTTACTCAGGTCTACTAACCTTCACTAATTACATAATTACCCATAAACTCACACCTACACGCCGCTCAAGACAGCTTACATAAGTGCAGAGTGCCAGATTAAAGAAAGACCACGGTATCAAGAGATTCCCCGTAGTATTTCTCTCATCCACCACCAACACCATTCTTACCTGAGGCCTCCGTTAACGACGCATAACCCCGATAAAAGAATAAATCATTTCCACCTAAAAATATCTCATACGAGAATATCCATCATCAAATCCTCCCTGTGTAAAGAACCCTTTTAAATTCACTAGCCACCACTTTCCATTAGCACATCAGTCGTATATTATAACTACGAATCGCGATACTTGAAAGAAAGAAACACCCTTGCCGTTTTAATTTCCGCTAGTTACTAAAATCTAAGTAGAACACATTATACAATTATAAAACGCTAATTAGAACAGCTTCTGGTCAGTAAAAATGCTACTTAGAAAAATACGTTAAAATTCTGCTAAAGTATTTAGATATACGCAAGCAGTTATTCAAGTTTAAAAATTATTGTTTTCCTTTCTGACCTAGATAGCGCAGATAACGTTGATCGATTCTATTATACCTTTAACAATATTTGAACGAAATATAAAATGTTATCACACAATGCGTAACAGTAAGAATTTTATAACTTATGAATCCTACTAGCCAAGATCGGAATTAAAATGTCGGATTGTTTTTTATCTTTTATTAATAGTAATAGTAAGTATTATAAGTTTTGTTATGAACGAATAAGTTCAAAGGTAAATATGTAATTAAACATTATTAATAATTTTATTAAATACATCAATAAAAGTTTACCTCGATTGTAATCTCATTATATTTAGAATTTACATCAGTTCTACATACATAAAGACAAAATTTACATCGATTGGGGCTTGAATCTCGATAGCGCTATTGTTTAGCGCGGTACTCTAGTAAAGTACAGGTCGTAGGTTCAGATCTTACTCGAGGTAAACTTTTTATTTATTTATCTAATAGAATTAATAATAATTCTTAATAGTTAGTAATTTGAGTTAGTTTATTCTTGTTTAAAATTAATTATTTTACCTGTACCGTTAACCTTATTTGATCATCTGTCATAAGGGAGTAGCTGGAGTGCCCTGCCTGGAAAGAGAGTCGCCTGGAGACCAGAAGCATTCGTTAAATTTATTAATTCATTTAGTTTATTTTCAAAAGAAATCTGTTATGTTTTGGTTAGAGTATTACTTATTTTTTTTTGTTTATAGTTAGAAACTTAGTATAAGTGTATTTATGCAGCATTATAAAGATTGTATGATCATATATGTATCAAACCTTATCATGTTTATTGGTTAGTGTGAAACAACAAGTAGCAATCCATCAGCTCAAATTAAAAGTACTTACGTCCACCCTTCGATTTGAGCTATTACCTGCGGAAAAAACATAAGACAAGTATTTGTAGCCCATCAGGCCAGTACAAAAGGTGGAAAATGCAAATGTTCAGGAGCCACGTGGGCACTTCCTAAAATTATTTCTGATTGTACAGGGCGTTCCAGATAAAGTTAGAGTCGAATTTTTGTAAATGGAATATGTTATATATTTTTGTATGACCTTTAAGTGTCATTATTCACGTTAAAAATGTTAGTGTTATCCAATTATGTAGGGCTTTGAATTATTAAATTTGTTTGTAAAAGTTTGTAAAGTGTCGTCCTCCTATAGAAAAAATCACTGCATACACAAATCCGTGTTTAACAAATTATACTGTAAGTAACTGTTACGGAAGGCTAGGCAATATTTCTATTCAAATTTCGCGGCCTGGTCTTACATAGGGTGTCCAGAATTAATTTTGTAAATTGTCAATTTTTTCAAAAATAACCTATATATCGTGAATTCAGAACTAGTCTAAGTCCATGTTTGGGAAATTTTGATTTTTATAGCCTATATGTACTTCTAAACATGGTGGATTTTGTAGCAGAGCTAAGTACAAACTTAATGGTTAACGTTTTATAGTAGTTCTGATTTGTTTAGAGTGCGTTGTGCGCATCTGCAGTTACAGATAGATTCTGTAGTTTGTAATAATAAATTAGTTTAATTCGTTCACAGTGAAAAGAGCAATATTGCCTAGTAGAATTCAAAGAATTATCATTTGTACTACTTAATTTATTCTAGGGTAGAAAAAATTTGTGACTGAATGAGAACTAGCCCAAGTTACAGTGGGATGAAACTTGCAATCTTAGCAAAAATGTCATGCGCCTATGTCCACATCGTTAACGTTTTAGTAGCATACGTCGGTATTTTGTTAAAAAAAATAAATAAAGACCTTTTTTTTGACTACTATACTTGAAAAGTACTTTACCTGACTCTGCAGCATGAATCACATGGCCTCGGATACAAGTAATAATGTCATCGGTCAACTGTCACAATATTATAATAATATAATAATATAACATCTTGGCTTGTTTATGTTTTTTCCCATTTGGGAAATGTAGATGATTAAGGTAATATAATCCAATTATCAAAAATGTATAATTCTGATAAATCAGTTTCCTTTTAAGGCGGATTCACGAACATAAATATATGAACAATGAGAGAAAATAGCGCGATGGCTAGTTTGGATGCTACCGAAAAAAGTTCAAAGCAAAATACGAGAGACAACATCAATTATCTTTGGAATGGTGTGCTAAAAATCATATCACTAAATATAGTGAAAATATCATGACGATATTTTTTGCAAATGTGGCTGAAAAGTATTCGCCTCCAACTCTATGGTCTTATTATTCAACGGTAAAGGTTACTGTGAATTTTAAAAGTAATGTTGATATTAGCAATTACAAGCAACTTGTGCCATTTCTCAAGCAAAAATCGAAAGACTATACTCCTAAACGATCCAAAGCATTATCATAAGAAGATAATGTTTTATTAAATGCGTCAGATATTACATATTTCTTGATGGTGTTTAACAATAACAGAGTATTGGTCACAACATTTATTCACTTTTATATAATTTCTACAATTTTTGAAATTGCTGGCACATGCCGGGCTAACGAATTGATTAAATAGAAGATAAAAAATCTATTCTTATTGTACACATTACAAAATTCAAAACAAATAAGCCATGAACATGTGTTGTAACTACTGATTTTGCAAGAGGAATAAAATCTATTGAGTTATATAGGAAATATCTAGCTCTACTTCTTTCACATGTTGACAATAGTAGATTTTTTCTTTTACATACACAAGGGAAATGTACAATACGGCCTGTAGGGATTCACACCATTGATGGTATTCAAAATTGCCAGTTCTCAGAGTTTGCCTGACCTATCAATGTTATGTGGAAGAGTCGGTTTGTAATAGAACAAGAATTGCAAAAACAATTCTTGCCGACATTCACGCACAAGAGCAAACAGCTCCAAATACTCTCTTAATCAATGAAGACGATATTTTATCAAGTTCCAAATCTTTTTCAATATCTGGTTGTACATTTACATTCAACATATACTATAAATAATAATGTTCTAATAAGTACTAAAAATTATATTTACGTTCAAAAATGTAAATCCTCAACTTCTTAACACTTCAAATGGAAGTACTAATAGTAGCCAAAAAAACATTATATGCCAGTAGTGTCTTTATCGAACTTGTCTGGTTGCTCGCCTCAGCTCTCAAATTCCACACTCATTCAATAAAGTGATACTTTACTGCCTTGTTACATAAATAGCTGTTAGTAGCACTTAATTCAGGAGTTATTTCGTTACATGCCTCCAAAGTGCCATAAACAAATTTACTTTACTTTATGTAAAATTTATGTGAAAATTTGCCAAATGTGCTAGTTCTGCAGTAAAGGGGTGATATTTTGCAAGATTTAACGTAAAATTAGATTTTACGGCGATTGATATACGAATTCGTCATACCTGACTTGAGCTGTTTTTGAAATGTTCAATAAAATTTTTTTAACCACGTTAAATTAATGCACTATCCACAAAATAAAGTAAATTCATGTATCCGCTAATAAGTAATAAAGGTAGATCAAAACGAAAATCCTTAATGCTATTGGAAGTATTCAAAATGTTGTCCATTTTCTTGAAAATGTATTAATCTTTCGTAGCATATCGTCGCCTAAACTGCAAAAATCAAAAATGATATTTTCAGCCAGTTGGATAGCCATTAGTCTAATGCATATGCGTGCAAAACCCTGTAACGATCAGACGCCTACATTTTGCGATATTACACTGTGCATTACCTAGTATATACAACACAAGAAGACATAGTGAACATAACCTCTTATACGCACATGGGGTAGTGTAAAAGGATCAGAGTGATTGCAGTGTTACATTTTTCAGTGAAACAGAGGGAAAAATACCAGGGTAAGTCAATCACTCAATGGCATTTCAAATAACAGACTTTAACGATAAAGTATTAGGCAATTAACATCATTAGTAGAAGATATTTGAATTCATAAACAACCTGTGAAAATGTTTCAACATATGCGTGTTTTTGAACAAATGAATTTTGCAAGAAATATATCGTATACATGCTTTTGTACATTGTAAACATGAAAAAGATTCTTAAATGAATAATTATGTATTATAAAATAACGTGGGTTTACACTGAAATATGCACTCATCAGTTTATAAAATACATAATTTTCTTTCTTTAAAATTGCATACTAGCACTAATAATAACACGATAATCCAACAGGTTGTTTTTTGTTGCAAAATGGCTTTTTCTCGAAGCAAGATTCTTGTTCAAATGGCATAAAGGGAACAAGAAAAGACAGGATCACGTGTTAATGAGAAAGTAGGGTCAGATATTTCGCGCGACAATGTGCCTCGGGACCTTTCAATACCAGATGAAAATATAGAATTTGCTGATGTGCAGACATCTGAATGGATTGACTGTATTCCGGTGTTATTTGCTGACAAGCCAACTTGTTTACTGTCTAGTCAATTAGGGCAGAACGTCATTATTGAAGAGGTTTGCATCAACATTCCATCTGCGAAAATTCAGGAAAATACACAATGTGCAGCAGATGAAAAGAACAAAGACGAAATTTCTCCTGATCGCGACGAAGATAATATCAACTTTGGAACAGTTGATAGCGAAAACATAAATACCCACGAGGAACGATTTTTTGATGTCGAAATAAATAACACAGAGAGTCATCAAAGGTGGATAGAAAAAGAGCAGCAAAGGCAGAATGATAACTCTAATGAAGAAAACTACAATCAGTCGAGCAGTGAAGAAAATTGCGATCCGAATGAAGGTTTATCAAAAAAAGTTAAAATTTCCCGAGAACAAAAACATCAAAACAAGAGGCTAAGAATGCTTGTGAAAGACTATAAAGGCTTGAAGAAGAATAACTCTGGAAACTATGAATTTCAAGATAGACCTGCTCGTAACATGGGCCCTAGATGCACGTCCGATACCTGTAAGAAGTCCAAGGCGTTTTTTTGTATGTCTTTTGACGAATATGATAGAAAAGCTTTATTTGAAAATTTTTGGAATATGTTAACATGGAATATGAAGCGCACCTACATTAGCTCTTTAGTTGATTTTGTACCCAGCAAAAGAAGAAAAAAAAACTCAAGGAGAAATGGTAGTTTAGTTTATTACTTGAAAAAGGGCACTCAGAAGCTTAGAGAGTTTTTATCAACACTGAGTGTCAAGGAGCGGACTGTGAGAGAATATAGTAGGAAACCTTATGGCATGAATAAAGCCGAACAAAATGTTTCTACTAATGGGTGCAATCGACATACCAAGAGCAGCAGAAGAAATATAATGAGATACTTTTCACAAGAGATTCCCAAACTACCCTCTCATTACTGTCGTTCATCTACATCCAACCTCTACTTAGAACCTACATTTCAGAGTAAGGCTGAATTATATAGAGAATATAAGAACTACTGCGTTAGAAAAGAAGAAATTCCTCTGACACAACTAGTGTTTAATGACGAAATGAAGAAAATGAACATTAAGATATTTATACCTCGAAAAGACCGTTGCGACGTCTGCATATCACATGAGCTTGGCAATATAGACGAAGATACATACCAGAAACATCAAACCAACAAAATTCAAGCACGCATATCAAAACAAGCAGACAAAGATCTTTGTAAGAGAAATCCTAACGAGGTTGCTGTTTTATGGTAGACGTTCAAGCTGTTAAGTTGGCTCCTATGTTAAAAGCTAGTGCGATATATTACAAAACTAAGTTATGTGTCCATAACTATACTATTTATAACTTGTATAATTCAGAGGTGCTTTGTCATCTATGGGATGAGACCCAAGGAGGTCTGGAAGCAAATAATTTCGCTACAATGTTGTGGGATTTCTTAGAAAGCCATTTACTAAGGGTACCTAGCACCAAAAAATGAACAACGCAAGATTAACGAAGCAAATATATGTGGGTGAGGTTAGAGGTAAGGCCGTGCCTGGTACGCTGCGTAAAACTTGGCTGAATGTATGATAAAAGAAAGGAAGATAAGGAGTTTTAAAGGTAAAAGGGCATGTCAGAGACAACGTATGAATCTTGCGGAAGTTAAGGAGGTATGCGGAGATAGGAAAGCATGGAGAAAGATTGTGATTGAAAAATAAATAAGAGGCAGGGATTGTTTTGCCTACCCCGCAAGAGAATGGCGTGAATGCTAGGTTAAGTTAAGCTAACTTTGTAGTCAGGTGACGTGCATCAAAATTTATTACTTCACAATTAAAAATTCGAACGTGCTCATAATTTTGAAATTGATTATATTACGTGTTTATACATCATTGAAAATACAAATAAGTAGCTGTATCATAACTGAGCAACTCTAGTCTCTGCATACTTCTTAATGTAACCTAACTCAGCCATAAGAAAGTTATGAAAAAGTTATTTGTATGTAACACTTTTCAGAAATGAACTATTTTTAACCTTTCATCAATAATTTTTTTGAATCCCTTAGAGTGTGTTGCGTTTTTTACATACATCTGAAATTAGTATTGTTGCAAGTCTGTGTTACCAACTTGCATTTATTCTCTACGCACGCTTTTACACTGTTAAACAAACATGATTGGTTGATGTACTAAGAGTAAAAAGGTTTGTGCTATATACATACTCGTACCTATCAGTTTCTTGCTAGTTTTGAAATGAATTAGCCCAAATTTCATAAAATGCTTTCCGGCACTTATTTCTAATAAACACATTTACTGTCATGACGGTCTCGTACATATTATTAAGAGAACGTTCATAGTATGAGTGTAATTATAAATTAATTAGTTTTTCATTTAGTTATTCCTTAATTATAGGTTTTCTTTTTTTAAAACCTAATAGGTCTTCTGATATTTATTTGGACATAGTAAAATGTTTGTTGCTTTGAGAAGCGTTATTTGGTTAAATCTTTTTAATTAAAGTGGAGCAAATAAAGTCAGATTTTGCTAGATAAAATTGATCACGTATACGTTTGGTGGATTAGTTCAATTAAACTCTTTTAATCGGATGTGTAGTTTATTCAGATTAAACGTACACGCAAGCCATAATTTACAGAGTGTATTAGTTTAAAAAGTAGACTTTCAGGTTTGAACTTTGAAATAATTACAAATAGATACTTATCTTTTTTAGGTTTTAAATCGAGTATTTTAAAATAAATTATACAAATGCATAAGGACAGTTATATAATACTAACAGTAATTGTACCTGTAAGTATAAATGTAGTATATTTTATCTTAAAATACTGATTTAAAACTTAAAAAACATAATTATTTGTATTTATGTATTAGTTTAAAGTTAAAATATAGTTTTAGTAAACATACAACACTTAAGGCACCTATGATCGTTTTCTTGTAAATTCTGTGCGCCATATTTCAGACAACCAACAACACTTCATTAGCCAGGCAGCAACTTTTACATTCATTCAATAGGCGTCTTAATGACGGTGTTACTGAGATAAAATTAATATTGTTGATAGTTCTGAATCTGCTAAATATATTAGCACTATTAGCAGTTTGTGCAATCCAGACAATCTGTAGATCACAGCTTTATTTTTTGTATAAATTCAATCTAATACAATAAAACAATATAATTCATTTGAACATTTTGAAATGTGTAAGTAGTGCTTATCACAAACCGTATGTAAATAATTACATTTAATTACATTTGTGAATGGTAACGAAATGGTTCACTGTCAATCACTTTCACCAAACAAACTTATCAAGAGAGATAGAAGAAAGAGAATAAAGGACCAGTAAGAGAAATTCCCAATAGCAAGCTTGGGGTCACTAACACGTTAAAGAAAAATATAGTATGACCTGAACGACGGTTAATTATCGCCAAATCTTCAGAAAAAGAGAAAAATGGGCAAAAACACTTCTTAATCTGTTTTCGTCCAATACATTGCATCGACATAATCGTAGACAGTGTATTGAACTTCATATTTAGTAGTAGTGGTATCACTAAGCAGAAACTGGTTGGTAATTCCTTCTATTGCTTTTGCTTTTGGTTGTAAATCTGGTAATTCTTTTAATTCGGATATTTATAAAAGCTTGTCTATTTTGTTAACAAAAAAGCTCAGACGACAGTTTTATATTTTGAAGAGATATGAGGACAGCACAGGGTGAGTCAATGATGTAGTAAAGTAAACTGGTAAACATTTCGAAATTATTCTTGACTATACAGGGTGTTCCAAAAAAGTAGGTGAAGACAAAGTTAGCATTTTTTAATGGGATACCCTCTATATCATTCGATTTTTGGATTCTACGTGCAATTATGAAACTTTATTTATATAGGTTTCATGCATGTAAAATGTGCCGTTTTTGATATAATACGAATGTTATCCAAAAAATCGCATCTTGTGTTTTCTTAGGAAAACTTTTACATCTCGACCAAGGAAAGACCAAACTTAAGCCTACGTTCAGAAGAAGAAATATTAGAGATAGGGTGTTCAATATATATGATCAAACATGTGAAATTTGAAATTCAAATACATCACTTTTCTAAAATAGAGCAACCCATATACTTTTAGGCTATGTTAAAGAAAATGAAGATCCACGCAATTCTTCATAAGTATGCCCTATACCTATCTCTCACTGTTTTTGAGTTATTTTAATTTTTCTATATTATTCAATGTTTCAATGGTTTTTCTCAGGTCATTGGACAATTCAACAGTTACTAGTGACTAATGATAATGTTCTTAACATATGTTCGAATGCATTCATGCATACATTTAGTCGTTTTATTATGTTTTCCCTCATGTTTTCCCAGCATCGCCAGTGTTATCGTTCCACAAGCATCTCGTATACTATCTTCCATATATTCTTTCGTAGTAGATGATGTGACATATACACGTTCTCTAATATATCCCCATGAGAAGAAACCGGATAGGATAAGATCGCACGACTTTGGGAGCCACGCCTTGTCCATTTTTGAAGATAATTATCATTTATAAATTCACGTACCTCGCGGTGGTAGTGCAGAGGGGCACCATACTGTTGCAGCTACATATTCTCTACTCCCTAAATAGTCACTTATTATGGTTCCAATCGTACCATTTGAAAGGCCTGTTATCTCCGCTACACGTCTTGTTGTCAATCGACGATCTTCTCTGATCATGTCATTCACAAGATCAATGTTTTCTAGAGTACACGCAGAATGCGGCCGAACAGCATGTTTTGCATGTTCGCAGGTGTTAAACCGTTCTTTTGTAGGTACTTGATGACAGCACGAAGCTCACTTTTGCCATTTCCCAAAATCTTAGTGCAACCTCTACTTTCAACTTGTACAACTTTGACACTATTAAAACTCGACTAACCCAATTTGGAAGTTTTTTTGTCAATAAAACAACAAAGCAGTGTGATTACTAGGGGCAACATACTTCAAAGCCATTTATGCTAAGGACAACAAATACTGTACATCCCTCGTAGCAATAGATTTATTACACAACTATCTTGATTGTTCATTTTACTATAATCAGGACTTGCGCGGTTTTAATTGGTGTACAGGACCCATAACTTCAAAATTTAACGTGCAATGGCAATGGAAGTTTTTATTACGGATGTTTTGATCAAACTTTAATCTAGTTAATGTCGCTGGTGACCGTTTAGTAACCCATATAAATATTAACATTATAATTAAAGCTTATAGAAATTTCATTGTTTCCAATTCTGTTACACTTGATTACCCGATTACGTTATTTAACTACCTAATTAGGTTCTATATTTTGGTTTGATTACGGAGTATGAAACGATTGTAGGTTTTTTATAGGTCCGCTTAATCTATTACAGCTTACTCGGTCAATGATTTGAGAGTTTTCGTGAAGCGTTATTAATTATAGAAGATTGACGGCTATCTCGGAAGCGCAAAAAAAAACTACGCGTCATATTCCAAACGCAACTTGAAATCTGTTTTAGTCTCAGTAAATAGGCTAGAAAAAGCAGGGGATTATTTGTTTCATGATAAGCAAAACATTTCTCGAGAAATTAAAAATATTGTAAAATGGCGCAAAGATGTTTAAATTTCTAAATAGCAGTAGTAAGCTCTTTCAAAACACCCTATATAGTCATTTTTTTAACCTTTCTCATATTCAACAGAACAGAAATATGTCCATAAAGTTGGTATATTGAATACTTCTATAGCTTGAAATATTCGGCTATAAAGTTTGAACGTCCTTTATATATAAAAAGTATCCTGCTAAAACTCAAAATCCTTACAAAGTGTTTATATATTTATTAAATCAACACGTGCATACAGTTATACATTTTTGAATAACAGTATCACACTTTAGAAAACACCATTACACTAATATTTTTTCTACACTTTCATCTCTGATAAACAGGAATATGTTTGAAACTCTCGTTCTAACCATTTCACTGATTTCTAAGATTGTATGAGCAACTAATTTGAGAGCTTTCTACAAATTAAAGTTTGTTAAACCGACAATGTCAAACTATAAAGGACGACATTCGCCTTTGTTGGTTTACACACTTGTGTTCATTAGCTTTAACTTTACTTTGAAGACAAGATTCGCGTTTATATTTGAAAATAAAATGCGTTCCTTAATGTAGGTACTTTCATTAAAACAACTTTTACGAATAGTATTTCTTTAATCGAACATTCTAGATGAATGTTCATACTTTAGTAATTGTAACCGTAATATTGCAGTTTATAGGCGTAATTAACCTAATAGTACTCGACACCTGACCAAATGTTAATAAAACACGAGTAGTAAGAAACAGACTTATTTTCTATATTTGCTGATTATATTGGCTTGTAACTAATGCAAGAAATGAATACTCTTAATAAAAGGTTTTGCATCGATGTGTGCATGGGACTGATGTTCAATGCAAATTAGATTTTTCTTTGTTGTGTCTTGAAAAGGTTGAAGAGAAAGAATTTTTTTTTGTTTGATCTTGTTTACGGACGCATCAATTTTTCATAGTAATGAATCAGTTAATCATCATCATTTCTGTTATAGTGACAGGGAAAATAGACATCTATTTTGAACTGTTAACCATCAAAACCGATAGTCTTAACGTATTTACCGAAAATCACATGATTAGTCCGTATTTTTTTGACGGCCATTTAAACGGAAGCAATTTCTTAACTCTAAACGTTCGAGCCAGAGTGTGCTACTACGCATTTTCAGGTTATTTGTAAGACGCAACCCAGATAGTAAGGAAGGAAGGAGGTCCAAACAGTTGGCCGACGAGATCACCAGATATAATAAATGATTACTTTTTGTAGAGATTTGGTTTATCTTAGTGCAGCTACGACGTCCGACATGCAAGAAAGAATAAGAAATGCGTATAGAACTATTACTACAAGCATATTGAAAAACGTATGACGTTCTTTTAACAAAAGGATTATATTATGTATTCAAGATGATGGTAATCACATTGAACATATTTTACAATTTTTGTGTTTATGCTATTACTTTCACGTTTAATACATATAATTTTATTAGAAAGGTTTAGACATTGCTATTAAATTCTTTCAAATAAATCTAATACATAACATTTTATTATCAGAGTTTAGCCTCTTCATGAACATATAAATTTTGCAAATAGTGATTAACAACTAAAAAGCTTTAAATACATCATGTCAAGGTTGAAGAGAATGCCAATTGCATTCAAATCCAGGGTGTTCCATTTAAATTAACATAGCTTAGGTAGCCGCGTGCCTGTGTGTATGTATGTGTGTGTGGTGTGGTGAGGTATGGTGTGGTGCGGTGTGTGTGGTGTGGTGTGGTATAGTGTAGTGTGGTGTGAAGTGGTGTAGTGTGGTATGGTGTAGTGTGGTGTGGTGTGTGGTGTGGTGTGACTTAGTGTGCTGTCCTGTGCGATACCGTGGTGAGGTATGCTGTCGTACGTAGTGTGTACTCAAACTCACTCTCACGCTCACACTTACACTCACACTTACATTACACCATCACACCTACTCTCACGCTCAAACTCACGCACGCAGGCACTCACAAATGCGTGCACGAACGCGCGCACACACACAAGCACACACGCACGCACGTACGCTCGCTCGCACACACGCACGAACACACTCACTCACTCACACATTCTCGTACACTCACACTCACACACACACACGCACCCACGCACGCACGCACGCGCACATACACACACGTGCACACATGCACACACTCACGCTCACACTCACGCTCACACTCACGCACATACACACACGGAATCAAAGTAAATTCAAACCAGTTTCCGCACTTTTGTTTGCGTATCGTTTCCACGAATTGTTTATGGCGAAAAGATTTTCGTGTCAGTCAACTACAATTAATGTTCATTGAAATTAAAATAATTTTGTATTTAATAAAGGTTCGGACAAAAATTGTGTTAATATTTGGCTAATTGATAAGCATATTAGTCATTGTATTCGTAACTTCAAACAAATATCTGCAAATGTTAAAACAATAACACGCCCAAAACATAAATTTCTACTTTGTGCAAAAGTGAAAGATATTTAGATAGATATTTATATATTTAGATCCAGCTTAATTTAAAATCATAAATTGGAATTTATTGAAATATATACAGACTTAATCAAGTATATTACGATGAAAGGTAAATTAGTTTAATTACCACTGGTTGATTTTAATTTACTTTTCGAATATGTACATTCCTACAATTTACATCATAACCGCCAGAGGCAATTGAAATGTGTGTGTGTGTGTGTGTGTGCTAGTCGTTTGACGTCAATAACGATCAAATTGTTGTATAAAAAGCTGCATGAAAGCAATTATTGTATATATTTTAACAAAGCGTTTTCAATTCAGTTATCTTCTAATTTGGAAACAATACATGATACGTTTAAGCGAGTTTGAAAGGGTTAACTCTTGCATAGTTCGTGTAAATGAAGTCATATCATGATGAAAATATTTGAAAAAAAAAACATTAATAACCTTTTTACTAAATTAATGCATTCAATCAAACTGTTGTTACAATGATGCTTTAAAGAGTTTTTAATGTTAGTTATTTTATTTCATTCTTGTTTCCGAATTATTACGTATATTATGGACAGTTTTTACGTTTAGGTTTTCACAGTTATAAATTGAAGCACCTCTTTTTTAAGGTTCAAGATTTATAAATATTGTTTTTGCGTCTGTATCGTATAAGAGAGTTAACCCGTCTCTGTCGAACTAAACAAGTCAAAATAGTGAAAAAGTATCAGTTTGAGGAGTTAATGCCACGGTAAAGGCGTAAGTTCAGATACGATAACTTCTCTTGATCGTTATGTACAACTCTAAGTGAATGAAGTACAAAACAAGTAAAAGAAAGATCAAAGTCAATTAAAGAAATTTGACGACACCAACATAACAGGTGTATAAATGTAGATTTGTAAAAGGTTCGGCACAAAGGCGGATTAACACTCATGGACCACCGAACTTAGCTCTTAGTTATAGAGAGAATCTATTTTGGCACATTCCCAACGAAATGTTTGTATCAATACAGATTTTAGGCAAAATTTTGCTAACCAAGGCTCATGAGTGACATAATGTAGATCTTGGCTACCGTGTTAATGTATTTGGCCACGTTTGCTCCAAATGCAGACGAATACCCATAGACAACAGCTTAGGTTTTGTCTATCGAGGATATCCATTATGTAATGTCCATAATGAATTTGATGTATGAACATATATTTTGGGCAAAATTCGGTCCAAATGTTGAAAAACACTGATAAGGAACAGAAAGAACAGGAGGGGCGAACTACATCTTAATTAGTTTTCAAAATCTATTATCTTTTACCAAGGACCATAATGGAAATTATTATTAAAACGTATAAGATTGCATAAAAATCAATAAAAATACACGATTACAAATCCCAAGATAAGTGTTGTATGAAATTATGCGCCAATAATCCAAAGTACTGCAGTCAACTTTAATTTGTAAACCCTTCTTTTATTTATTGAGATGGATTGTAATTCCTCCAATGTAATTTTCTTGATGCATATAGCATATCTATGCTTTTAGAGTCAGTTCAAAAAGAATTTCTAGGGACCAGCACATTTAAAAAATCTAACTAATTCAGTAACAGTATAATTGTCCATTACATTATCAATTATTAACTTACCAATTTGTGTTGTAAATTATAAATACATAAATTGATGAAAATTTACTTACCTGCAACTGTTTTGGTTGAACAAGTAGCAGACAACCTGAAACAATTTTAAATAATTTAGGCGTGATTATAAGTAGTGATATATTAGAGTAAATTAAATATTCTACTGTTTGAAAAAGTCTGATAAAACAAGTTCATAAAGCTCTTATTTTTGGATAATGTGTGCGTGCGAGCATGTGTGCGCGAGTAGATATATAGGAACGGTTATGTCTCAGTTCAAGGTCACTCGCCCTCTGGTGGTGCCAGAAATTTAAATTTCAAGCTCTTGAAGGTCAAAATTTCAATCTAAAAATAGACATTTTAAGGTCATATTACAATTCTCAGAAATCTAAAAATAGCATCTTCAAGGTCAAAGAATATTGATCTGCAGAGGTATGATATCACATTTCTTAGAAATATAAAAATAGAATCAGTTAATGGAAACAAGAATTTTTTTTGAAGGTTAGTGGTTTCAAGGCTGCGGCTTTATGGTAAATGGTTTTCTTGGATAAGCATGATTCAGTAAATGGTAACTTTTTATTAGCAGAGTAGTACGCATAATACGAAGAGAAAGTAAAGAAAAAATATTAAGTGTAGACGAGCGAAAGAAGAGGCTAGGTGAATTAATAAAGAAAATTAAAGGATTAAAACTAGATTTAGAGTTGTATGAAATGAATAGGAAAAATGAAGCAACTTAAGATTAGCAAGGCATCATACATTTTCAAATGTTTAGTGTAGATAGATAATGTATATAAGAAATTGAGTGTTTATAAGAAAATAAGCCAGAAAGGTGAAGTACAAATTTAGTTAAAATTAAGTGGTAATATAAATTATTAATTAGAAATAAGAGGCTAGATGAATTAATAAAGAAAATTAAATAATTAAAGTAGATTTCGAGTTATTCGAAATGCATAGGAAAATGTATGAGCTTTGAGCTAGCAAGGCGTCAAAGCCAGAATAATGAAGCATGTCTAATTTTTAATCTAGATAGATAATGTACGTAATAAATTGTATTTGGAAGAAACCTATTCGATGTTCTGCCCACCGAAGTAGGAATGTTTCTGCAGTTAAAAAATTTTGCATTCCAGGAAAACGTGCCGTTTGTAATTTAAACGGATTTAGAAAGCATTTATAGAAAGTACACAAATTTAACATGTCTTGGAAGTTTAATACTCTACTTCATTCCAAACGAAATGTTCATATAATGATTCTTTATCTCGATTTAGACTTTATAGAGGAAATGATTGCATTCAATGGTTTATGAAAGAGCTTCAGAGTATTGCACATTGAACTAATAATCAATAAAATAATTCCCACAGATACTTTAAGTCCCAGCTAGGTTGAAAACTTTGAAAGCACCACGATTTGCCACATTTTCGGAAAACCATTTACTGATTATGATATAAAAGATAAAGACCATAACCATTTTACTAGAGCATTTCGGGTAGCATCACATCAGAAATGTAACCTAAACTATAGACACCATCATTCTACCAGTTGTATTTAATAATTTATTAGCTTACGATTTACACTTCATTATTAGAGAATTGGCTACTGTTGCCAGTGCGATTTTACTGCTGCCTATAAACAAAATAATGGAAGGCCCTAAAATTAAGTTTAGATTTATTGACTCTTTCAGATTTACGAGTAATAGTATTGAAAAGTTGTCAAGCTATTTAGAAAACAGTAAAAAAATTATTACCAGAGCTAATTGTAACAATGATGAAGAGTTTTCTCTAATAGTTCACAAAGGTGAGTTTCCTTATGAGTATATTGATACTTGGGATAAATCAAGTGAGACCAGGCTACCTCCCAAGAAAGTGTTTTTCAGTCATCTTAATAATGAAGGAATCAATGGTGCGAGTTTGGCACATGCGGTTCACGTTTGGAACAAATTTAGTATTAAATGGTCAGGATAATACTCAGATTTGTATCTAAAAACGGATGTTCTACTTTTAGCTGACATTTTCGAGAATTTTAGACCCAACTTCTTTAAGTACTTACAAAATTGATCCCATGCACTGTTGTAAAGCTTCCGGTTTAGCATTCGACGCTATGGTTGTAAAGTTAGAACTATTTAGAGACATTGATATGCTAATGTTTATGGAAAGAGGAATTAGAGGTGGTGTGACTCAATGTTCTAGTCGATATGCTAAAGTTAACAATAAGTAATTGGGAGAAAAATTTTATCCCACTTCCAAAAGTGTGTATTTAATGTACTACGATGTAATAACTTATATGGAGCCGCCATGTCCGAATTTTTACCATTGGCGATTTTTCTTTTATGGATGAAACTAATTTTGAAATTTTGGATTTAATAATCCATCCTGATGATTCAGAAATTGGTTATATAATCGAGTGTAGTTTAGATTATCCCATATAATTACATGACAGTCACAGTGAGCTACCATTGGCACCCGAATATATGGTTCCACCCGTGTCTGATTCAAATTCCAAAATTAAAAAATTATCGATCACATTATATCCAAAACGTAATTACGTAATCTATTACATAAATTTGAAAGTATATTTAACATATTGATTAAAGTTGGTAATAGTACATCGTATATTGCCTTTTAAACAGTCCACGTGGTTAAAAAAATATATCGATTTAGATACCACCATGCGTCAGAAATCTCAAAATTAATTTGACAAAAATGTTTATAAATTAATGATTAATAGTGTTTTTAGGAAGGTGATGGAAAATGTACGTAAACATAAGGATATCCGTTTAGTAGGACGCTATCGTGCTCGTGCTTACATATCAAAACCAAATCTTCATAGTTGTATAATATTTAACAATGACATGTTTAGAGTTTAAATGAATCAGCTAAAAGTATATTTAAATAAACCTATATATGCAGGCTTCAGTGTTTTAGACGTTTCAAAAACTGTTTTATACAATTTTCATTATGGTTACATGCTATCTAAGTTTCTTAATAAAGCTAAGCCCTTGTACAAGGATACAGATAGACTCATATGCGCCTTTTCAGTTCCTGATATCTATGAATGCATTAAAGAAGACATTGATAAATTTGATACATCTGATTATAGCCCTGACAATATCTTTGTAATTCCATTAGCAAATAAAAAAGTACCCGGATTAATGAAAGACGAAAATCAGGGTAAAATTATGTTAGAATTTGTAAGACTTCGTGGAAAAATTTCTGCTTCCACTGCTAATGAAAAAGGGTCAAACAGATTACGATAAATAATTATACACGTTTTGTTTGAGAGTAACTTAATAAAGCGATATCAACATCTCATAAGGTCTAAGAAACATGATGTGTTTACAATCAAACAGAATAAAGTAATACTTAATCCTTGCAATAATAAACGATTGTAAACTTTTATGTCACTAATACTAGACCTGAATTGAAGTAAGAACTATGGAACAGTAGCGATCAAATCTACAGAAAGTAGTTGAAGTGTTCAATGATGGGAAAGTGCCCTCTGAAACCTATTTATTTGTATTGGATATATTACAACATATTGTTATTCCTGATGAGTGTTCTAACTGTGTGGTATAAATTGTGTACAAATAAAGTTATTAAGATATTATTTGATAAAAAAATTAAACTAGACAATACTATTAAAAGTTTTATTAATTTGTGTGTTAATAAAGGTTAAAATTCATTATCTTTTAATGAAGTAGATAGAATCTTAGACGATCTGAATTTACTTGGTGACATGCCACTTAAAATATACGTATACAATTTATTATGGGGTGATGATTCACTGTGTATTTCAACAAATATTAAATCTAGCTTAGAAAATATTAATTCTGCTTATAAAGACACTTTATTTATTATGAATGAATGTATTGACAAAGCAGCATATTACAAGTGCCTCGATATTTTGATTGAAATATTATTAGAACAAACAGCAACCGTGGGAAAACGAGGAGCCCCACAAAATTTACTACTGGATATTAGAAAACATTCATAAACGTAAAACAAACACAAATTCCTGCTTGAGGTGGACATGTGGACGAAATTCTGGAATATGGCCATCAAGTAATTTAAATGATTATAGAATAATTTTAGGTTTTACTTATATAAGATAATGAAATTTTAGTAATATTTAGCTAAACTAAACTAAAATAAAATACAATTATTCTTTTTATGTGTTTTATTTTATCTAAAAGCTATATCCTTAGATACATACTGTCCCTATGGTTATATAAGTAATATATTTCACAAATTATAAGTTAAAGGTCTACTTATAAAACAATATCGTCTTTATTGATCCATGATCTTTCATCCAATCCCCACCTATAACTTATTATTCTTGGAGCCAAGCACTTTTTCTACCAGATACACATCGGAATACTTTGTTTTCTGTAATTCATGTTCATAAAACCCTCCCAGTACAGGTGTTCCTTCCATGCTTTCCAACATGTACGTAGTGGGGTTAGTAATGTGCACTTTCACAATCTTAAATAGTTCGCTAGACTAGTTGGATGTGTATCCTTTGGCAAAAATACTTTTAAATTTACTGATTCGTACTGTCATCCACACAATATCGATTCGTATTGAATACTCTATGAGTGTAAGCATGCAGCTTTGGCCTTCATTCTGGAAGTTCTATGCTTACGATTGTCACAATCCATTGTTACGGTATAAATTGTATCGATCCATTTATAATTTATATTACGTTGTAAGCTAAATGTCTTCTATAGAGCACACTTAATGGTTCTGATAACACGTTCCGCAATTGCAGTCTTCTTCGTGCTATAGGTGGAATAATGATTGACTCTATAACGCTGCATTAGTTTAGTAAAATGCTCATCGTAGAATTCTTTTCCTGCATCTGTTTGCAAATTGGTAGGTTTTAAACCCTTCTTCAAGATTTATTACATGACCTTGGTAACTTCTATGTCTGTTTTCATTTTTAATCACTAATATATACTTATAGGTCATCACCGTAAATTATTGTTCATCTTCGTTTAAATTTTTTTTGTGTAGGTTTATGCAATTCGTTGACGAGTTGTCATTTAGACATGGCACTAATTTATCTATGATTTCTTTAATTTCATATAGTTTTTCCTTCAATACTAGATAATCGTTAGAGTTTCCATTAAAAGCTTTCTGAACTACTTGTAGACAAAAATCAAGGTATCCACCACCATCTCCTTCCGGGCCCGCCAACTGTGTCAAATGGTTTCCATCCAAATTGAGCCTTGTTGATAAATCGTATTGCTTAGTGATGACATAATCTATTCTCGATATCAAATTGATTATCATCAATCAGTTTAAACTGAGGAGTTAATTTCTTAAATTGATACTGGGTATGTGAACGTCCAAATTTGTCAAGGGGCGTTTTAGTTATGACATATTCACATCAATGCATTCTTATTTATATTGTTTAAAAAACGACTGGTTGGTTTTTCAATGTATCCATCTTCATATGGTTCTTCTACAATTCACATTGTCATGTTGTCTGTTTGTTAATCCCTTAAAAAGCATAGCTCCATAGGTATGATAATAGCACCTTCAGGATCCCTCATAATACGTTCAACGTGTATACGAGGTAATTCATTGTACATCTCGAAAAATTCTTCTGAGATGGGTTCGTTACGGGTAGTGGAAGCACCTGCGATACTAAGTGGTCCTTCTTCGTCTTCCTCAGTATTAACCTCTCCTACAACAGATGTATCTAAGAAAGATGGTGTACGAAGATCTGGTGGAGGATTTTGAAAAAAACGGAAGCTGAGCTAGTGGGCTAGTAGCACCCTTCCTTGAATCACCTAATGACATTGAAGTGAAGACTGGAGTCCTTCGAGTTTGAGCTAGCAGGCTAGCGGGGGTAGTAGCGTGCTTTCTTGGAAATATCAGTAGGGGGGTTGGGTTTAACGTCAATGGACTCCTGTTTAGGTGTTTTACTTTTTTTATATGGATCGATTTCATTTACTATTTCAGTTAGAGATTCTATTAGGGGCTTATAAGTATTTTAAATGTCCTTTCATTATCAATGCGGGCAGTTTCAATACTGTTGTACTTATGCTGTATTATTTTACGAGCCTGAGTAGTTTGTTTGCTTTAATATCATCTCCTTATTATCCATTGCAGCAAAACGAGGCACCGATTTACCCTGAACAGATAGATGTTTACTCTAAACAGGTAGCTGTTAATACCTAATCAATATCTACTAAAATACTGAAAACAGTTTAAGGTACTATATATTCATCAAATATTTTCCTATAGCGACCATTATTAACTTCAGCATCCTTGTTTATGACCATGAAACCAAACTGATCTACCCAGCACTTTGACCATATGACCCGAAACAATTTCACGCTTATGGTAAGACTTATATTATCCTCATACACATGTTGTAGGTTAATTAATCTTGCTCAAATAATATAATTAGATTTGCATTATAACGAATTAATCACTTTGGAATTTTACTGTAAGTTTGACTCAAATAGAAACAGTCAATATCATTATGTCTAACCTTACAAAAATATGCCCTTATGTTATTTTCATTTTCCAAAGCAATATCATCGAAAATAAAAATAGAATTTGTTTTTGCACAATTAGGCTCAATCGCATCTAGATTATCACTGAAGGTCAAGTAACTAACCTATATGCTTCTACTTGTGTTGATTCAATGACTTAGATAGTAATCACATCGGAATTTAAAAAAAAATGTGATAGGCAGGTATGTATTGGTTAGCACTGAAGTTCAAATACGGTGTTTCATACGGACAATACTCAGAATTCAGATATGTTTTAAGGTTTCTGATGATAATGTGATCAAAATTTTTGGCCCTTGCCAACTTTGTGTACCTTTTACCTTGTTGGAATGCAACAATTATCCAACATAGTTTTTCCAGTTGCGTTGACGTTTTTATTGGCCATATGTCTGAGGTTGCTTGTATTAAAGCGGGTAATACATATAATTCGCATTGACAAAATGGAACAGTAATAATAGAATTTTTATTGATTCCTTAAAGCAAGTTAAGTTTCGCAGATCACTAAGTGTTAAGTGTGGTACTTTCCATTGAATTTTATTTAAGGTTATTGCCGCATCAACGTCACCGTAGTAGCAGCTTGTATCGCTTCTAAATCGAATCAAAATCAACTCTTGACGCATATTCACCATTACTTGAGGATAATTGTCGATTATTCCAAATGGTGTAAAAGGTTCTTCTCCAGTTTGCTCATCGAATTCTACTTGTAATGGTTCTTCATCCTTTGGTGACCACCCCAAGTGACTTAGTGCTTTGCTCTAGCTTACCATATTAGAAATATATCCATTAAGTGTCTACTCTTTGACCACCTAACTCATAACGAATTTCTTCGAAAAGAAAGTTGGGAAAATTTGGTATCATCTTCTTTTTTGAGCTCAAGCTTACTTTGAATTAAGATGCGTATTTATTCAGAAGGTCCATATTTAGAAGATCCATACGGAAGGTAAGTGTAAATATCTGATTTAATTATAGTACCTATCATCAAAATGTTGAAAGACGTTGAATGATTCGGCCATTGTCGGTGAGAACATTTAAATTGAGGTGCGTGGTTGCGTGCGTGCGTGCGTGTGTGTGCATTTAAATTATGTAAATAAATTAACAAATTATATTTCAAACTAAAATTGTAAATAAGTTATAATTTAAACCTAGTAAATCTACAAACATATTTTTTGTCTTACTTTTCATTTACTTGTTTATTGAATCGGTTCAAATAATTGAATTTTAAATTAATGCTGGTCTGTACATAAATTGAATGTTTTGTAAAAATGAGCCTTGGGTTTTATGTATAAAATACAACGCAACTTCTTTTAACAATCCGCCAGTGGTTATCAGTACCCCTATTTCAATCCCCGTTATTTTGAATACTCCTTTTAAAAACAAGGTCGTAACATCAGCAGCACTAAAATTCGTTTAACAATTGCGACCTCTATTGTAGATATTGTCTTTAATTTTGATCACCTAAATGTTAATAATAATCATCGCATACACAAATAAGTGTGCTGGGGATGATCTATCGTGCAAATATCATTCCGTGTTAAAATTATATTATGCTGACATTCATCAGAATGTTTAATCAACCTCAGGCTTTGTTTTATAATTACTAATAGTAGTGTATTAGTGTATTTTCAAGAAATATTCGATTGTTTTTTATTACCTGCCACTCATAAACTTTGTTAATTTTGTAGGTTATTAATTGCCAAATAGGACATATTACTTGATTAATTGCAAACTATGTAATTTATTCAGTGAATAAAATAATGTCTAACAAAATATTAACAAATACTTTAACATTTTTCTGCTTGTTGATACTTTTTGTTTAAGTATACTTTCGCGTAGTTTTAATCTTGCAGGAACATTAAACCTTTATCTATAACTCACTTGCAAGTTTGAATTTTTCTCGTGTCTTGTCAATGATCATTCCTTTAAACGCTTTCTACATTGAGATAACACAGGTAGGTAATATAAAGTTTCCTTGTAGTTTACTTCATCTGCATGTAAAAACATTAAACCTTCCTCTTTTATACTAACAAAAGTTTTTAAATTACAATTTTAAGAGAGCAATAAAATTAATGACCGACAAAACTACAAAGGAAATGTTTCTAAAAGGCGTTTTACATGTAAAATACAACTTTGATGTTACATTTTCAGCTTACAATTTATTTACTGGTTCTTCTTTTGTAACCGTACAAAAAATTGTACTAATTGTAATCGTTACTGATTAAATCTAAAGTTACACTGTAAAGAACAAAAAGTACTGTTTAAACAGTTGTATAGTTACCTAATTGGTATTATTTATTGAAAAACAAATAGGATGAATTTGTCTGTTAATACCTACAGCACAACAATAATGAATTCTGTATACAGGTACTAAAGTTTATGTTTGTACATGCAACGACGCACACGGATTTAAATTCCATTTATTTCCAACAATTAATTGCAAAACTGTGTGGTTATATAATGCACTATGTTTATTAGGCTAATAAAACACGAGTATGCAATTTTGTCTGTTTCTCTTTCAAAACATATTTTCCGTCGACGCTCATTTGTTGCATGTAACCGAGATTAGGTAATGGTTATTTTTTAAGATTAAATACTAAATACTATAAGAAGACCATAGTGAGGTATGTAGATTGTTTGCAATTTAGTAAGTAAATGTAAAACACAAAACTATCCTTTTGTACATATTCACTTATCATTAAAATGCGAATATATCCTTCGTAGTCCTGCAATAAGTTTTCAAATGTAATCGATTTAGTTTAATTAAAACTATCGAATAACAAAAACTGTTAATAATATGAAAACCGCAATGTATCATGTCAAATACAATTGTAATTTAAATGCCAAAACGTTTGAATTATTAATTTATACCTATACTTAGTTAATTTTGTTACTAATAACAAAAATGGAAGGTATACACAATAAGGATTTATAATGCAATGTAGTCTCAAAAAATATGGATAACTTACACAGATATGAGTCTATTGACATAAACACTTCGCCTCTCCAATTTTTTCATACTAAACCCGGACCATTAGGCACCGACCACTTGCCTCCACTCTTATTTTGGTCATCTCCTTTATAGCTTTGTATTACATCCTGCATTGTCGGCCACCTTGGATTTTCAATCCTTATTCTTGGTCATCTTTTATTTAGACCAGTTTTCACTCCCCATTGTGAAACTTATAAAGCTACTTAACACAACACACACGTGAAGCTAACATAATTAACAACATTAGATAAAAACGTTTTAGCCAAACACACCAAGTACCTCAACACACCAACCCTCAATCATGAACTAACCTACATTATAATCAGGCAAAACCATCAAACCCAATAATCAAGACCCAAGAACATAAATTACTATCCCAAATCTCCACACCACAAAACTACACAACTCACTAACACCTATCACACTCAAGCACATAATCACACCACATGCACTCTCCACCACCCACACCACACACACTCACACACCACTCACACTCACACTCACTCACACTCACACTACACTCACCTCACACTCACCTCACCTCCCACACACACACACACACATCACACTACACACACACAACACACACACAACCCACACTCACAATCACTCACACTCACATCACCTCACATTCACACTCACATCATTACACTCTCACACTCACTATCACTCACTCACACTCACTCACTCACACTCACACTTCACACTCATCACTCTCACTCCACTCACACTCACCTCACACACTCACACACACACTACACATACACACACACACACACACACACACACAACATACATACCCACACTCACAATCACCTCATCACTCACAATCATACACTCTCACATTCACACTCATCACATCTACACCTCACACTTACACACCACACTCACACTCACACACTCTCACACTCAACAAACTCACACTCACACACACACACCACACTACACACTCACACTCACACTCACAACACACATTCACATCACACTAACCTCACACTACACACCACACTTCACATCACTCAAACTCAACATACACTCACACTATACTCATCCTATCACATCATACCTCATCACTCACTCACCTCACACACTACATCACACACTCACACTACACACACACACACATCACACACACACACACATACCCACACTCACAATCACACTCACACTCACAATCACACTCACATTCACACTCACAGTCAGTTACACGCTCTCACACTCACACTCACACTCACACTCACACTCACACTCACACTCACACACACACTACACACACACACACACACACACACATACGCACACACATACATACCCACACTCACAATCACACTCACACTCACAACCACACTCACATTCACACTCACAGTCACAATTACACGCTCTCACACTTACACACACACACACTCACACTCACACTCACACTCAAACTCACACTCACACTAATACTCACACTCACACTCATACTCACACTCACACACTCACACACACACACTCACACTCTCACTCACACTCACACTCACACTCACACTCACACTCACACTCACGCCCACACACACACACACACACTCACACTCACACTTACACTCACACTCACAGCCACACGCTCTCACACTCACGCTCACACTTACAATCACACTCACAGTCACAGTCACACTAACATGCTCTCACACTCACACTCACACTCACACTCAGACTCACAATCACACTCACACTCACACTCACTCTCACCTCACACTCACCTCACATTCACAATCACACTCACACTCACCTCACACTCACACTCACTCACACTCACCTCACACTCACACTCACACTCATCTACACTCACTCACACTCACATTCACAATCACACTCACACTCACACTCACACTCACACTTACACTCACACTCACACTCACAGACATACTCACACTCACACTCACACACACTCAAACTCACACTCACACTCTCACTCACACTCACACTCACACTCACACTTCTCACTCACACTCACACTCACACTTATACTGACACTGACATGCTCACACACACTCACACTCACACTCACACTCACACCCGCACTCACACTTACACTCACACTCACACCCACACTCACAGTCACACTCACACTCATACTCACACTCACACTCACACTCACACTCCACTCACTCTCACTATCACTCACATTCACACTCACAGTCACACGCTCTTACACACACACTCACAATCACACTAACAGTCACAGTCACACTAACATGCTCTCACACTCACACTCACACTCACAGTCACAGTCACACTAACATGCTCTCACACTCACACTCACACTCACACTCACACTCAAACTCACACTCACACTCACACTCACACTCAAACTCACACTCACACTCACATTCGCACCCACACTCACTCATACTCACACTTACGCTCACACTTACGCTCACACTTACGCTCACACTTACGCTCTCACTCACACTTATACTCACACTCACAGTCACACATCAACTCATCACCCATCAAACTCCAACACACTTACATCACCTCACATCACATCCTCACGACTACAACTACTACACTACACTACCCTCACATATCATCACATCACATACCTCACTCACACTCACATCACTCACACTCATACTCACATCACACTCACACACACCACACACATCTACACTACACCACACTACACCACACACATCACACTCATCACACACACACTTACATGCCACACCACTCACACTCACATCACAACATTTCACTCACACTCAACATCTCACACTCAAACTACACTCAACTCATCACACTCACACTCACATCTCACATCACACTCACACTCAACTCATAACCTCACACTACCTCACACTCACACTCACCACATACACTCACTCACATCACCACACCACACTCACACTACACACACACACACAACACACACACACATACCACACTACAATACTCCAAATCACACCATCAAACTACATTACACGCTACACACACTCACATCACACTCACTCACCACATCACACACCCCACACACACCACACACAAACACACAAAAAAACACTCACAACTCACACTCACACTCCACTCACACTCACTCACACTCACATCACATCACCTCACTCACATCACTATACACACTGACATCTCACACACACTCACACTCACACTCACACTCACATCACCACTCACACTCACCTCACACTCCACCACTCACACTCACACGTCACACTACTCACATCACACTCTCACACTCACTCACATCACTCACATCACACTCACAGTCACACGCTCTTACACCACACTCACAATCACACTAACAGCTCACAGTCACACTACATTCCACCTCACACTCACACTCACATCACATCACACTATACATGCTCTCACACTCACCTCACACTCACACTCACTCACACTCTCACACTCACACTCACACTCACACTCACACTCACATTCACCCACTCACTCAACTCACACTTACTCACACTTACCTCACACTTACCTCACACTACCTCACTCACACTAACTCACACTCACAGTCACATCATACTCACTCACACTCACACTCACACTCACTACATCACCACACACTCACACTCTCACACTCACACTCACACTCACACTATCACACTACACTCACACTTCACACTCTCACACCCCACTCACACTTACACACACACTCACATCACATTCACACCATCACACTCACATCTCACACTCACACCACACCACACCACACACACACGCACACGCACACCACACGCACACGCACACGCACACGCACACGCACACGCACACGCACACGCACACCACAGCACACGCACACGCACAGCACACGCACACGCACACACACCACACCACCACACGACACATGCCCACGACACACACACGCACACACACGCACACGCACACGCACACGCACACGCACCACAGCACACGCACTCGCACACGCACACGCACACTCACACGCACACTCACACTCACACGCACACGCACACGCACACGCACACGCACACGCACACGCACGCGCACACGCACACGCACACGCACACGCACACGCACAGCACACGCACACCACGCACACGCACACGCACACAGCAACGCACACGCACACACACGCACACGCACACACACACACACACACACACACACACAGACCTAATATGAGCTAATAAGTCGATTTAGCGGCAGTGAAGACCAGTAGATTGCATAACCTGCTATACCTACATATGTATATGTATGTCGTAAGGTAATAAATTAAAACGCGAACAATATCAATGTTTCTGACTGTACAGGTTGTCCCATTTTCGTGTGTTTTACGGGGTATCTCGCTTATTATTTAGGTTAGAACCTTGCGGTTTTCGCGACACCGTGCTACTTTTTAATGAAACCAAAGATGCACTAATCAAATTTGCCATAGCCATCTTAGTTTTTGTGCTACAGGGTGATTTTGGAAAAATTGCATTTTCAGTCATCCCCTGTAACTCTGTTATTGTCAGACATATTAAAAAAGTAAAAACTGATGCTTGTAGATTTTTTGAAGTAGAATGCAGTAGCCATACTCAGATTTTCTTTAGAGGTCACAGGTTTTGAGATATTGTCAGGTTGCGATGACGCACCCTGTATGTAGGATGTTATAATGACGTGTATTGCGTGTTTTGAGCACGAGTGTATTGAGTTTGAATGGAAAAAAAATAAAAAATTTTTTTTTGTGTGTGTATATAATGTGTGTGGGTGTATGATACGCCACTGGAAATTTAGGAGAAATATAATTATGTATGTAGATACGTGTATCTGAATGTTATAGAGACTTTAGTGTTGGAATAATTAGATTTTGATGAATGTGAATGTGAAGAGAAATTTGTCCATGGGACGATAATGCTTTCCACTGGATTGCTTCTGTTTTGCTGATGATAAAGAAAGGAATGTTTGAAGATAAATGGGTAATCTTGGTTAGAAAATGTGGAGAATAAGTGTGGAATGTTTTAGAAAATATGTAGAGAAAGATTGGGTATGTTTAAGTATTAATTTCAGAAAGTTTTGTAATGTTGTGCAATTGTTTTGAGAATAAATGTGTGTATATGGAATTTGAGACATTAGACTGTACTGATTTTTGCAAATGTTGCGGAACGAGATCGAGCGCAAGTTGGAGATAACGGTTAAAAGTTGCGTAATGGTCCAGAGGGGCCACTGAATGAATGTAATGACGAAAGATGATTTCTTCGTGAAGTAATTGAAAAATTTGTAAGTGAAGACAAATATGGCGATGTGTTGTAATTACACGCGTGCTTGTATAGAGGGAAGCAGTTGTCAGAACGATGACATTTTGAGTGAATATTATTGGAGAATATAACGCGGAAGGAAGACATGTTTAAAGATGGATGACTGAAGTTATAAATAGGGAAGTCAGAGATTGACGTGGGGAGAGTTAGTTAGTTAGTTGAAGTTAGAGGTAGGCAGTTAAGCTTTCGGTTTTGGCTGTTGCTTGTGGTGAAGGTTGGCGGAAGGCGCGTGCGAGTTAGTGTGGTTTAGAATGGGATGATGTTGGAGTATGTTTTGTGAATTTTAATGAGGCAGTAATTGTTTAATTAACTGCGTTACCCGAACCGGGGATAAATTGAAAAAAAGACATTCATAAACAATACATTAGTTAAAATTGAAGTTGAAGGTAAAAATTAGTTTGTTTATCTTCAAGAAAATAATAGTGCGGAAGCAGATTTGAATAAAGATAGCAGATGTTATGTTAAAGTATTAAGTGCGGCGCGCTTGTAACGAGATTCAGCTACAAGTATTTGAGATCACCTGTTAAGTGAACGAAGGGTTCATTGTATATTAAGCCGAAGTTCAAGTAACGTCATATGACAGTGAGAAGTTTATTTGTATAAGGGACTAAATTGTTTTAAAAGTTGTTAAGAAATTTTGAAAAGGCAACCATATGTTTATCGTTGTTATATGTGTTTGGGTAGTAATAACCTCGCTAGTGAACAATTCGCGGGTGCATAAAAAAGGAATAAGTTTTGTGGAGCATTTGTTATGTGCTTCAGCCAAAATTAAGGATTACAAATATTGGATGTACGAGAATAAAGAAGAAAGGAAAAGAAAGGATTAATGGACAATTTTTAAGTAAGAGTTAGATTTAAGATTATGAAGAACTCATTTAAGCACGTTTATCTTTTGGTAGATTTATTTGTGTATTGTTGGTTAAGTATTAATTTAGTTTCGAAAGATAATCGTTCTTGAGTAATATTGTATCGTATTGTTTTTTTTTTAGTAGTAAGGATTTTTGCAGTAAGGCAAATTGGTATTTTTGGTGGTTTAAGATTTCCACCAAGCGAGTGTAATATATGTATATATTTGTGTTTTTGATTATTTTATGCAGGACAATATATACTTATCGTTAAATTTTTACTTTGTTGTTTATTTAAACAGGTATGAAACACAGATGTAACATTTACCTAATTGGTGATCTTGTTTTGACAATTTTAAAAATAAGCTTTGCATATTTTCATTTTAAATTTTTCAGATTTAAGGAACAACCTGATAAGTCTTATTAGCCAGGTTGATTGCAAAATTTTTATGTCAGTTTCATTAGAGCAATGCACTATTAACGGACACGCTGTTGTCTTAAAAATTTCACTAAGTATAACAAAAGTTTTGAGAAATTATACAGTTTACGAATGTCAAATACGATTCAAAAGTAAAGTAAATTTAAAAGATATCGTTCATGTTAAGAATTTTAAAAATTAATTACCGTTCATTGAATGAATTTGAGTGACAAATTTTATTTTGGAAGTTTTGGTATACGAGGTGTATTCAAAAAGTTTTTAATAACCTGGGTAGTACTAAATTTATTTGAGTTGAATTGTTTTGGACGAGTGTTTGTTTTAGAACCTTCGTATATGAGTTTACCGAGTAAGCACAATCCTACTTTCCACAATCAAGTAGGGTTAATTAACATCCAGCTTAAGACAATTACATTAGCAAAGTTTCGATTGTGGTGGCGCCTAGAGACATATTTTCCCGAATTGAGCTATTTGAGTATAAGTGTAAGGTGTTTGAGCTTATTAATCATCCATTTTACTTAGTATTTCGACCACGCCCATCTCCCTGTTAGCTGGCTTGGCAACCCGCTTACATTAGTAAGCCTACACGACGCCTAGTGCGGTTTGGACGTGTAACAATATTGACATAATCTACTTCTTTTAATGGGACACCCTATATATTTTTTTGAAATCTTTTTCCCCTTGCCAAGAGCTTTTCAAAAATATAGCATAGTCTAGATTTATTTTTATAAATAATGTGACAAAATGATTTTTTTCTATAATTTACATTGATAAAAAACAAAATAATTAATTAATCACAAATATTGTTCAAATTGCAGACCATTATGTCTCCTACAAGTTTCACAAAGTTTATAAGTTCTTTGAATAGCATTTTCCAAAATAAATGATTGTCTTCGTAATTCTGCAAAAGCATTTTCCGTTGCAATTTTTAAATGTTGCATGTTGGCATATTGCCTTGAATAAATTTTATTCTTGAAATACCCCCCCAAAAAAAATCCAAAACCGAGAGATCCGGTGGTGGTGGCCATCGACCAGGTCCATTTGTTCTAATCCATCTCCTGGAAAAACGTTCATTTAGCCAGTTTTGTATTATTCTAGCATTGTGGGCTGGAGCCCCATCCTGTTGGAAGAATATATCGTTCAGTTGAGCCTGTGGAATATCTTCTAAAATGTTCATAGTTTTTTCTTGTAGAATTTGTAAGTATCCATTAGAGTTTAGGTTTTCTTCATAAATCTTGTAAACTATTTTTCGGTTAAAAATAAAGCAGGAGACATTAAATCCGAACCTGCCTTGACGCTTTCTAGGAAAAATCACGTTGGTGTTTTGTTGACTCCAGAACCGCGAGTTATGTCTATTAAGAATTCCCGAACTTTTTCAAAATTATTGTCCTGAGTTTTCATATTTATAAACCAATTGCAGAACTCCAATCTACGTTCAGCATCACAAGGGTGCAGATGATGAACAAGTTTATACTTGTAGGGTTTGAACATTTTTAAAATCCTTTGCACTGTTGTTTTAGACACATCGGTCTCTTCATCTATTTTCCTGCACGAGGTTTCAGGAGTGGCTTGAACAACTGCTAAAACGTTGATCTCTGACTCCTCGTTCTCTTTGTTGTAAACTCGGGGTCGAGGTTTGTCAAAACATCCATGTTGGCAAAGATTAAATTTTAATTTTTGAAATATTCTTCTGTCGGGTTGTCTTCTTTCGGGATCTCTATATGACAAAATAGGTATATAAAATAAATACAAATTCTAAGGTAAAGATTAACTGACCTGTTCAGATAGAGTTCTAAGGCCTGGTATGCGTTTTCATTAGATAATATGAAGCAGGTATTCATATCATATTTCTCAAAGTTTTCAAATTTTTGGTTTCGAGCCATATTAAAAAATAATTAAACAACAACAAGAACAAGAATGATAACAATAAACAAAAGCAACGAATAACAATAAATATCAGCACTGAATTTGGGAAAATGAAAATAATTTGAGAGAAGCAGAAACTTCAAAAATCAAATACCTAAGTAATGGCAGAACGTTAATTATTTTGTTTTTTGCGTTACCATGGTTACCCACGGCTATCCACTATTATCAATGTAAATTATAGAAAAAAAATATTTTTTCACGTCATTTATAAAAATAAATATAGACTATGCTATATTTTTGAAAATCTCTTGGCAAGGGGAAAAAGATTTAAAAAAAATATATAGGGTGTCCCACAAAAAAAAGTAGGTTATGTCAATATGTCAAAAACTGTTACATCAAAAAAAAATCTGAGTACGCCACTGGATTATACGTAAAAATATTTGCAAACATCAGTTTTTACTTTTTTAATATGTCTGACAATAACAGAGTTACAGGGAATGACTGAAAATGCAATGTTTCCAAAATCACCCTGTAGCACACAAACTAAGATGGCTATGGCAAATTTGATTAGTGTATCTTTGGTTTCATTAAAAAATAGCACGGTGTCGCGAAAACCGCAAGGTTCTAACCTAAAAAATAAGCGAGATACCCCATAAAACGTACGAAAATGGGACAACCTGTACACTTCGTCGTGTATTAAAAAAATTAGGCCTTAAATATAAAAAGACCAGTATTTATGAAGTTGAAAGATAAAAAGGTTTGGTCATAAAAAGAGGGTTATTTGTTGTTTAACTGAAACGTGGTACGATACAATAAAGTACAGAAGGGTTGGACTAATGATTCGCGTGGTACACAATTGGACACTTCAATTGCTTGAGGGATAGTTATTCTCCAGGGGGTTTTCATTTAGGTTGGGTAGGTGAATGCATATTGTCTGCAAAGAACCTAAAAGCCTCGATTGTCATGGAGATATGACATCAAAGTTATATGAGGATTGGCTTCAACAAAAATTATTGCCGTGCCTTCCTTCAAACTCTGTAATAGTGTCAGTCGCCCACGTCTGCGATCCACTTAGACGTAGTGATAGTTGAGAGTGTACTAATCCCTTCATGCGTAACATTAAGGGATACGAACATATTATTGGAGTGTGAGTGTTCGAAAACATCCTCTAGAAGGGATTCTCTATTTTTCCAAGTCACAACATGCACTTGAATTTATAACACTCATAATCTTACGATTTTCTACAGCTTAACGTAACATGTTTACCTTATCTCTATTTATCTCATCCTCACTCGTATATCCCCATTTATTGCTCTTTCAAAGTTAGTAATCTAGTCCAAAGTTGAACAGTTTCTCGCTTCATTCCACCACACATATTTTATCTGACCTCCTGTTCCACTTCACTACACACTCACGCCGAGATTATTCAAAATACTTCAACGCAATAAAGTTACCAATCCTTCTCTTTTCACAAGGCCATATCTACTGTAACAGAGGAAGAAATGATGTATCTCCTCATTTCCGACAGTATCAGTATGTCACACACCCTATAATGTGACGATTGAAATGCTTGTGTGTACCAATAAACATCATCTTTGTTTAATCTTATTGCTCAATGGATGTGTGAACTAGTAACCCACTGGGTTCAGTTAAAAAAAAAAGGTTACTACCTTCAACCAAGCGCTACAGAATATGTACGATATGTAATGAAATGTGGAATGGTTCGCCAACTTGGAAAAACTAATGCGACGCCTCCACCATAACGTTTCATGGGTAATTTATGTTATTCACTCGGTTTTTTTTCTTCACACTCCTTATCATCTTTTTGGCCGTATGAATACTATAAAGCATTCTAACCAAGTGATTATCGAATTACTGACCTCTATATAAAGTTGGAAAAATGGCTTACACTGTCTAAAATGTCAAATCCAGAGTACTGGTACTCTTCGTGTAGAACACTCCTAACAATGCTACATGAAGTCAGTGAGTGCGTTGTAATGTCCTACCCGACTTTTATTTACACAATATTGAAATCGTTTCTACCTATACCGACCACACAGTTGACTGTTATTTGTGGGATTAGTATAAACCAATGGCAACCATATGATAATCGATTATACCAGCATCTATGACGGGCACTACCCTACACGCACGCACAATTGTTGGTACCACATCCACTCAGGTGTAATGTATAAAATCAAAATATTTTTCTTCATAGAGATAATGATGTAAATAAATACAATTATATATAATTATCTTTTTTTCCTAGTTTCGCATGTCAAGAAGTTTGGTGAGAGACACAGGACATCAATTACAATTTGGGTGTACTATTTGGGTTGCTATTCTCTAAATTAGCTAAATCAGATTAAAAACACAATGTTTCATCTAGGAAAACAAACGGATAGGAAACATTTTCTTTTATTGTCTTGTATTCTTTTAAAAAGTGCTTGCTTGCAATGTCTGGTAATTCAATCAACCTTTCCGTGGAGTGTCCTTTTGCCATCGAAAACCGATTTGCTTTAATAATCGATAAAATGATGTTTTAAAAATTATTATCAATTTTATTAAATACATAAATAAAAGTTTACCTCGAGTAGGATTAGAACCTACGACCTGTACTTTGCTAGAGTACCGCGCTAACCAACTGCACTATCGAAGTACAAGCCCCAATCGATGTAAATTTTGTCTTTATGTATGTACAGCTAATGTAAATTTTAAATTTAATGAGATAACAATCAAATTACTTATATTAATGGAATATGAGCCTGCAATATCGCAAGGATTCACACATACCAAAGCCATTTGACTAATAATATACAATACTTACTTTTTTGGGTTTTTTAATGGTATATTTTAAATTATACAATCTAAACGTTTTGATAACACTTACAGTTATATTCGTCAGTAGTAATATCTATTAAAATTGTTAAAGATGTTGAAAACAATTTTGTCAAAGTTGAAAAATTAAAACATAAACATCAGCCTGCTATTAATAATATTAAATTATTATAAGTTTTTGTTCTGAACAAATAAGTTCAAAAGTAAATATGTAATTAAAAATTATTATTAATTTTATTAAATACATAAATAAAAAGTTTACCTCGAGTAAGATTTGAACCAACGACCTGTACTTTGCTAGAGTACCGCGCTAACCAACTGCGCTATCGAAATACAAGCCCCAATCGATTTGAATTTTGTCTTTATGTATGTAGAACTAATATAAATTCTAAATTTAAATTTAAACTTATAATAATAATAAAAGGATATTTTATTTCTTTCAAAAAGCTGTTTAGCTTGAACTTTCTTATGGGCGGATGTGAGACTTACATGTTTCTCTTCAATTACATTTAGTTAAGCGTAATATAACAGTGACAACTTAGATCTTACTATTGAAGTAAATCTGGTAAATAACGTTCCCAACGGAGGTAATATTCAACGAACTTATACCCAAAACTTTCTTACTACTAACACGGTTTTTTGGTAAGAGCAGTGTTGTTCTTAACAGCTTGTGAAATTTGTCTAACTGTTCCAATGCTAAGTTTCAATGCTTCCGCAACACGCTGGAGTAAATCAGTTTTCATTTTATGTAATATATTGTTTACCTACCTCTCGCACAGCTGATAAAGGCAGAAAGGAGCCACCATTGTCACGTCTCTCTCGAAGTACTCGATTAAATGAGCTACAAGTTCTTTCACTTTACTGTGTAACGGCTTCGGCATTTCCACAGTTAAGTATAACAACATGAACTGTAATTTTGTTCTGAAAAGAACAGATTTGTTAAATGTAGGAAGAAATAATAATGCGAACGGGGAAACAGACTAAATAAGCAATAAAAATAAAAATACGGTCGTTTGACGAGATGTACAAAAATAATAGCTGTCAAGCGTCAAACGAATCGAAAAAAGGTTTGGCATCTAGGCGGAACTAGAATTTCGTTCTGCCAACCTACTGCAACTAACAAAAACTATTACTTAATGCATTTCCTGATACGCAAAACTAGAATTGCATTGGTACGTAATTTTGTTCAGGTAATTACGTGCAACCAAACCTATGTGAAATTTACTTTACGTTGAAAATGTTCTATACACCAGACGTCTGGTGGACAGGCGACCTCGAATATACGAACATCGCATGGAATTCCTTCAGAAAATGACCATTATGGAAAATAATATACATTTTCAATTCAGAACATTTTATAAATTTGACCAACGTGTATTCACAGCATACATTATGTAGCAATGTCAAGAGCATGCGTTTTCCTGAAAGTTGGCAAACAACAACTTATAAACTCGTTTCATGACATTCAAATAAGTATTAGTAACTCAAACTTACAACGTACGACTCTAATGCTCTTATTTTCAACTACTGAGACTTTGTGTTTGTTTTATATTCTTTAATTTATAATGTTTAAACTTTTTGCAACTTGGTATCGTATTTTTTTAATTGCAACTGCCGAAAATAAATACAATGTGGTCTTCACTATTAAAATTAAAATATTTACTAGAAATAAGGGGTTTGTAAGTATTTACTCTCTTTTTCGCACTGAGTACTTAATGCAATACACAGTTTATACTATCTAAGCTACGTCATCAGAAAAAAAATTTAGTTGATTCAACAACGGTATGTGCTACTCTTATGCTGTATCTTATGTTAAAAAATATTTATAAGCCTCGTTCGTCAAAAAAAATCCCTCTATTGTACTTGAAATAAACAATGGTGTGTGGAATACGTTTAAAAACCCCACCATCATCTGCATTGTTCGGAATGTTTGTTTGTGGTGCCACCCTAATCACAAATAGCTATAGCCATGTTCATTTCTAGCTCTTAGTTTATGCGCCCGGCGGCCGCTCTAATTACTCCTAAACGGCTTAAGACATCAAGATGTGGTTTGTTGCATTAGCTTTGTTATATATCCAGCTAGAATGTTCAATATAAAATTTTACATAGTACACACATGGACGTTGTACCGTGTGTCCCAATATCGTTGTTTTTTGAAGATATCGTTGTTATTATCAAGGATAGAAATTTGCAGTTCTTATATTCACGTACTACTTTGTTGACCTAGATTTCATGGAAAAAATTTAGTATCTTCTTTTGTTTTCGACTTATAGCCGTCGATATTTTTACACTTTTTCTAAGGCCTTATACCTCCTTTAATGCTATTATACTGATACATTTCGGTACTTATATATTATGAAGTGCCGAATTCAGTGGTGTGCTTAGAATTCTTCAAGGGGGTGGGGTTTTTGAGTAATAACATAAACTTGAATTTTATAAATGGGAATCATAGTTGGCTTGGCAACCATCAGATGCAGTTCTTTCTTAGCTTTTCAAAAATATAATTATGGACATTCCAGAAAAAACATCTCCCAAATATTTTTTTTCAACAAGACGGTGTCAATAATGCGTTGACAGTGAGGAATTACCTAGAAAACCATTTCACAAATCATTAGATTGGAACACTCGGTTCGGTGTTATGGCAGACTTGTCATACTCAACTACCATAGTAATAGAGCTATTCTTGTCATGAAGAAGAAGCATTTGTTAAACACTGACAACCACGTTAAAAAATTTAAGTTAAGTTTATTGTAAAAATGAAGCGATTTCGTAAAATTTCGTGAGAGGCCATTGATAGCAATATTGAAAAGAGTGTTCCGAAAATAGAGAAATATATATATATATATATATATATATATATATATATATATATATATATATATATATATTTCTATTCTAGAAATATTCTACCGTATACCACGCGTGCATTAAAATTAATCAGAAGGTAAAAGCGTTGTTTTCTTAAGCTGTTGGTTAAAAGAAGAGCCCTCCTCCCTCAGAGTCGGTCTCTTTTAACTTTTAACCAACAGAGAAAACGAACTCAAGCAGTTTCCAGGCAACGCCGCTTTTTCCCGAATTATCGATAATATTGGACTCACTACTGGTATTATACATTATATTCTGACTATTTTTAAAAGCTTATATCATCCAAACGGTTCTAGGTAATCAGATGCGGTTTTCACAGTTAGGTTTAAAATTACTGTAAGTTTTGTTGTGAAAAATTTATATAAATAGCCTACTTCCGGTTTACCCTCTATAAAAGTGGCTTGTTTTCAGAAAACAATAGATGTTATTTTTTAAATAGGACGATCTATATATTTAAAAATATCCTAGGAACCGCATATTTTCACTTTGTAACGCTACCTTGAAGTTTAAAATCGGTACACAGAAAGTGAAGCTAGAGAACTTTAACTGGGATACTGTAATGATTCAGATATAAAGTCGTAATTCCCATAAACACAACTTTATTAGCTAGTAACTAAAAGTGATAACACCTAAGAACATTTCGTAGGGCACTAAAACAAATGTTCGATGTGTCTGCTTTCTTGGTCTATAAGTTTGTGAAATCGAACCATTAACTTGTCAAATGCTGCTGCCAACATTCCAGGAGGAATATTTTCCATTACTTGCCGTATGTTATTTTTTAATTCCTCAATAGTTGCAGGCATCGGGTTGCATACTCTATCTTTCACATATACCCATACAAAAAAATCTGGAACAGGTCTGGAAAATTTGGAGACCATTCTGTTGGTCCACTTCTACCAGTCCAATTGTTTTCAAGCTGTTGGTTAACAGATTCTCTTGCTATGTTGGAATAATAGGGCGGAGCCCCGTCTTGTTGAAAGTATTGACTTTGGTTCAAAATACCATCTTGTTCGTACTAGGGATAGAAAAAGTTTTCCAATATGTCGGTGTAATTATTGCCGCGAACTGTATTCTCTGTAAAAAATAAGGGCCCATGCAATTTTTCACGCGATACGCACACCAAACATTAACTTTAGGACAATCTCTTTCATGTTGATGAAATTCTCTTGGATTTTCAATCCCCAAATCCTACAGATATGTTTATTAGCTTGTCCATTTATATGAAATGCAGCCTCATTAGACATGATAATCCGAACATTTGGATCTATTCTGTACAAATCTGTTAAATTTTCACACTCTTTTAGCAAAGTCCCGATGGTTAATTTTCTGTAGAACTTGAATTTTGTATGGTTTTAATTTGAGAACTTTTAGAATTCTGAAAACTTTTGTTTTGTCCATTTCTTAATTTGATGCTATTCTTGTAATTGAAATTCTTGGATTTCTGTTTAGCACCTCATAAACAGATAAAAATTCTTCTAAATTTGCATTTACAGTTCTCCTAAATTCCTAAATTTGGTTAACCATATTTTTATGGTATTTATAACAGGAGGATTTTTGCTGAACTGTGTTCTAAATCATCTTCTAGTCTGAACATAGGACTGAGCATGGGCATATAAAAATATTGTTTTGTGATTTGTCTCTTTGATTATTATGAATGGCAAGACTTATTAATTATTGCAGTATCCCAGTTAAAATTATCTAGCTTCGCTTGTGTGTACCGATTGTACACTTTAGGGTACCATTACAAAGTAAAAATATTTGGCATCTCATTATCTAGAACCGTTTGGAAGATATAAGCTTTTAAAAACAGTCAGAATATAATGAGGCACCCTGTATTTGAAAATGCCGCAGATAACACAGTCAAAGTTTTTAGAGTATATAGTATGTTACTTAGATTCCTTCTTTGTTACCTAATAAGCAAAGTAGGTAAATTACGGTAATTTTAGAGCAAGTAAAATTTTACAATTATTTATGTTACATAAAAACGAGACTCCTGCCCAAACTTTAGTATAGCATTACGTTACATGTAAGATACACATCATCACACTGAAGATATAAGTTTACAACAAATTTGAAAAAGCAATACCTTTTTTTTAAACAAATTTTAAAATTGAATGAGCAAAGTCATAACTCTTTTTAGATTACTTTTCTACCAAATTCTTTCAACTTCTTTCTTTTCAAAGATTTTTTTAGCAATTATTTGTTTTAAGAAAGCAAGGCGTAGTGAAATGTAATAAAATCACTTACAACGTTGATGGAGAAAATAACTCGGCGAAAAGGAATTCCAACGTCGGAGTCATTTAATCTCGAGTAGTATACAAAGCAGTTATTCACATTGTTTCCAGTTTATGCACTGAATTATAATTGAAGTTCACAGTCGAGAGTTGCTTTGGTTTCAGTAAAACATAAGCTAGTTTTCGTCTTTCTTGTGTTATGTTGCTAGATTAGATTTCAGCGTTATATGCATAAGAAATCTCCGTACATTAAACATACGTTTAATGTATTTGGAAATTAACTATCTTAGTACAAATTTAACAATTCTTAACGTTATTAAAATGTTTATGTAAACAATAATTTAGAATAGCATTGTAGTTGGTATGTAGACTACTAGCAATTACATAATGTGGAAGCCGCAGTGACGTGAAGGTGACAAATGGGAAAACATTTAAAACAGTGAATGCGATGGTAATTGCTTCCAATTAAACCACAATCCAACCACTAAATAAAAATAATTTTCATTCGTAAATGGAATAAAATGTAAAAGAGGTAGGGTTGAATGTACAACCCAAGAAACGAACGTTTCGTGAAAACGGTTTGTTTCAAGTAAGTACGTACCTCCCTTATTTCATTATTTTTTGAATGTAGTGCTTAGTAGCTTATACAATTCGTTTTCTATGTTATTAATATTTTTTTAGAACAGTCTTGAAACATGTTGAGTCTTGTATAGAATGATACTTAGGTTCATTATTCGTTTAAATATTTTAATCCAAACTTTGAAATCGTCATTACGATTCAATCTTTTCCAAATGTAATACATGTAATCAATTCACTTTAGGCAGATTTCACACCAAAGAGCTCAGCAATACGCCATCAACCTTTGTAATACATTTTTTCTTTTGTACTGCATTGACAAATGCTAGGTACATGTCTTTTAAAACACTTTATAACGGATCAATTTGCCTTTATTGAGATAGTTAAAGAATTTATATATGTTGGGATAATAATTCAGATTTCTACAGCATATAAGTATAATTAATATAAGTATATAAAAGTTGAAAAACACATTAACGATGTAAACATTACGTAATAAGTGTAGATGTTACTGTAATTTGCGTTACATTTTATATCTTCCTTGTATGACGTTGCTTTGGATTATAAATTCTAAATTGATTTTATATGTTTTATACCATTATGTTAATTGTAAGGTTGTTTAATTTTGATCTGTGATTAACCACATTTGTGTTTGTACCGTTAAGAATGCGTTTGTAGCGCATGTTGTAAAGCACTTTTTTTTTCTGGAAATGTTCTTTTTCTTATCTGCACCACTTGTATTGAAGAAGTAGGAAGGAAATTAGATTGCTAGATTAAAATATCCAAGTGTTGGAATTCAATCACTTTTCTTCTAGTTTCATATTATTCAACATCTTACACTATTTTGTCAATAATTTCACCTGCCAACATACCAAACCAAAAACTGTTCGGTACCGTTCTGTCGAGAGCCCTCAAACCTCTTACCTTACCGCTTTCGTGTTACAGACATATTTTTCTCCCTAACAGAAAACCCTATCACTCGCTATTTTGTGTTTGACCCAGATTGTACAGCCTCGTCTGCAATCTTGATTTAACAAAAAATAAGCGCGTTCTACTCGTAATAAAATAATGTACTATTATTCACAATTAGTTTGTAACATACCGCTTTTCTAACCCTTTAAAGGTTGAAAAGTGAATGATTCTACGGGTTTACCTTAAGCGGTCAGTAATAACAAAAAAAGGAGACAGTAATGAGATCAATGTCAAATTGACAACTTGACAATTTTAATAAAGGGTCAAGAGTATGCAACCATTTTTTCTCACGTAGTAGATGGTGAGTGAACGCAAGCAATAGGTGGAAACAAACACGTTTTATTTAATAAGCATATTTACTAAGTGAATTATGGATAACAAGTAACGACAAAACCAATAGAAAAATAGTAAGCATAACATTTATCGCTTCCCATTAAAGTAAAAATTAAAAGGCGCATTGTCACGACCTTCAATATCAAACGAGAAGCCGTGATGGATGTGTTCCAAAATTTTTTGATTTGAACTGTATAATGTCGCTTGTTCTTTAAATGTGAATAAAACCGTATACAAACCTCGGCAAAAGTACCATTCCCCTGTCTCGAGAACTAGTTCACCTGAACTATACTTCTCTCGACAGGAATGGAACACTTTCCACCTCGGTATGTAATTTACTATTATTCGCAATCATATTGTAATCTGTCAATTTATGACATGACAACAGCTGGGAACTAGATTATTACTGAAATAGCCGAGAATAATGAAACTAACCGGGAATAATTATTACATACCTGTGGTGATGGTTGCATAGCAGTCATGAACCTCATAACCATTACAATTACGCTACATTTTTTAGGCAATAAACTTCCAGATGCTTTTTCTGCTGCCTATCGTATGGAGTTACGAGTAATAGTTCGCTACATTATCAGCTTTTTGAGTTTTTTTCGACAAAACCGACTTTTTTGCAATTTTGCAGTTATAATTTTATGTATTTAGTTTCACACCCAACTTACTTTGCTTTATATTTGTTACATCAGAATATTTATTATTCCGAATGTTATTGTTATTGCTTTCTCATACACGTACGTGTGTCTGTTTGTGTGCGTGCGGGATATCTTTTGAACCATTAAAGCTATCGATATGAAATTAGGTACAAAAATTCTTTGCCACAAAATCTCGGTTAAGTTCGTTAATGAGCAAAATTTAACCAATGGCGGGGCATTTTTAGGGGATTAGGAAACTTAAAAAATTCGTTGCTCCAAATTTTAAAAAGTTTCATAATTAAAAAAAACAACTAATAGTTTTTTATATAATTTCAAAATAAAAAATATATAATAACCAATGGAAGAAAGGATACAAAATTGTGCATTTTTTAATTTATCAACCGATTTTTTTTAAAGTCGTGTGTGGGGGTTTTTAAGATCGCCAAGTATAAATCATTTGATAAAATTAAAAAATTCAAAATGGTGGATCAAGGATAGGGGATTATCGTGTATAAAATCTGATATGACAAAAATTCAGGTATTATGGGCTAATGATCAATTTTGCAACTTTGTTAATTTGTAAAACATTATCTAAATACCAAAATTTTAAAAATTGCCAGTGGCGCACCGTTTTTACGGTGCAAAATCTTTTTGAAAGTCGGGTATTGGGGTTTTTAAGATCGCTAAGATTAAATCATTTGTAAAAAGTAAAAAATTCAAAATGGCGGATCAAAAATGGGGAATTATCGTGTTCAAAAACCGATATGACTCAAATTCAGGAATTGTGGGCTTTGAACTTATTTACTTAAATATATGAGCAAGCATCACGGCAGATAACTTGGCAGCGGTTTTTTTAGCATTGGATGATTGCCAATAAAATAGTATACAAACCTTACAGGAAGGCTTCATTACTGCCTCGCGATCAGTTAGCCAACGTTCGGCTGTAATGAAACCCTTCTTTACTTGGTTTGTAATATACTATGTATTAAATAGATAAATATAGGGTAATAATAATTTTATATAATTTAACGATTACCTACTACAATTCAGTAATTATACTTCTTTGTAAATCAATTCTTAAAGAAGTCATTACTAGAATATAAATGAAAAATCGCACTTTATCGAATATATTTCTCTGTAATAGATAAGATTAGAAGATTACATGTACAGAAATAAACTGTGATTAAAATCAGTTTTTTATATGAACATCAGGAAAGTTTGAAGTATAAACGGTTATCAACGCTACTATCACATTAAGTTAGAGGAAATGTCAAACAAAGCATATTTGAGGGTATACCGGTAACAATCGGTTAGTAATTAAACAAAAATGTTACCCTTCGCAAATAAAATTGCAAATATTGTAACAATTAAATTAACGCGAAATACAATGTTTCATAATAGCACATAAAATCCGTAGAATCACAATAAATCTTAAAAGGAGGCGCTTAACCGGACGAGCAGAACTTTTTACTGCATTACAATAATAATTTTCATAATAATAGGAATAAATAGCTTTTTAGTGCTTGCGTCCAGCAACAACCGATCTTCCAATCATTAAAATTTTCGAGGCCTAGGCAGACAAAATGTTAAAACTTTTAGTTTGCTACCTCTGATTTTTCACATATGAGCATTTGCTGACAACTGTCATACCTTTCACAAGGAAGAGGAGGAGATGCGTAATTTCGGACACCAATTTGCGACTATTCGACAATAAAATGTTGAAAGAAGAGAGAAATATCGTCCCCTTAGAGCAGAACTGTTCTATGTCCAAAAATGTCGATTTTCGGTTTTCGGTTCAATGTAATACTTTATTTGTTACAGAAGTATATCATGTCCACGCTACGGGAATGCCCGAAAATAGACTAGTTTTGTTTTGTAAAAGATTAACTTAGTATTGAAGTTAGTGGACTTAGAATAGTTATGATTTTAAGTTTGGTGTGACATAGTATCATTTTTTATAGACTTAGAATAGTTCTGATTTGTAGTTTGAGGTGACAGTATTGTTTTTGTATGGACTTAGACTATTTTAGTGGCAAAGATGTATTCTTCAAGAGGACAAGGGATGGTTAATATGATTAACACGAACATAGAAGGTAATAATATTTGTTTTTAATTTTGTTATTATTTTTAAAAACAACGTGAAACATGGTTACCGTTTAAAGTTAGTTGTTAGTAGAATGGGACATTTTTTTATAACAGTAAATTTCGTTTCTTTATATTTTAGTTACAAACACAAGGATCCCTTTAAAGGAAGTTAATGCCCGTCAAGATGATGAAAAATAAACCGATAATTATCAAAGATGCCTATTACTTAATCGATTGTGCAGACTTGAAAACTCCCACATTTTTACTATCAAAACAGACATCTACAACACTGGATGCCGGCGTTTTGTATTCGATTTCACTGGATGACGTTGTAAGCAGAAAAAATTCGCCATATTTTCATGTTTCTGATGTCACAAAAAAATGTCACCTACTTGTTTTAGTTCAAAAACAACAAAAAAAAGATAATATTGTCGCGTCTCCCAATGCTTCCCTGAATGATAATTTATATGCTAACGTATCTACGTTTCCAGATGAGATTCTAGACATCGAAAAGGATAATACTAAGCCGCCTAGTAGGTCAAACTTGTTAATTAGAACCAAATTGCAGGTAAGCCAATCGCGAAAAATACAATTCCTACTTAATAGTATGGGTAAATTTCCCAGATTAAAGAAATTCCCTATGCTTGGTACATCTAATGACTCAAGTTCGACCAAATCTAGAATAGGAAGCAAATTAAGAATATCAGAGACTTTAGTGGAAGACTTGATTTCTTCATCAGAATCAGATCCATTTGGAGGAGATGACGAAGATGCGGACCCCGACTATGATGTTACCCTAACTCCAAGTAAAAACTTACGAGAGACTCTGACCTGTTGGTCAGAGTCTCTTGTAAGCTCGGCTTCATCTATAGCACCAGAAAAAAAAAAACAAAAACGCGCAAACGTCTACGAAATCCCGAAAGATGGCATAGATTGGAAGGGGAAAACGACCGGAAAAGAAAATGAAAGCAACTTACCAAAACTGTAGAATAAAATGTGCCGAAAAAATAAATGAATAACAAAGAAATACAATTTTTATGTCATTTTGGGATTTAAAAGATGTAAATTGTCAAAGGGATTGCATATGAAAATATGTTGAATGTAACAGAAAGGCAAGAACTCAAAAATGTAAGACTGGGAGGGACAACGAACAGAATGAACATGATGATAATAGCAAAAAGAATTTCATATTTTTTTTAAATACGTTAAGTATTCGTGCACAAACAGTCCGGTTTCTAATAAGATTAATTCTGCTGGAAATGTTACAAAAGCCGAAAAAGGCAAAGCTTGTAAAAACTCCATATTTGATGAGTCAGTTAAAAAACCTGTCCGTGATCATATCAACATGTTCGAAACGGTTGATAGTGACTATTGTAGACAGAAAACCGAACGTAAATACTTCCACCTACACTTAACATTTCCAAAAGGTTTACGATGTATGAAGAATATTGTACAGAAAATAACATTGCAAGAAAAGCTACAGAAAGCATGTATCGACACATTTTTACAACTGAATTTAATATATCATTTCTTTTACCCAAGAAAGATCTGTGTGACGTTTGCCATAGTTACGAAGACAGTTTGCCCGAAAAAAGGTTTGAAATGGGTGAAGAACATAGAAGCACAGTATTCGATTTGCAACAAGTTTTGCCAGTACCAAAAACAGAAGTCGCTGTCGCACACTATAAATTTAAATTTTGTACATTAATTTTACAGTTTTTAACTTGCCATCAAAGGAAGCATTTTGCTACATGTGGCATGCGTGTATGGGAAAACGAGGTAGCTCTCTTCTTAATTTTATTGAGCAGCGCATTAAAAAGGGAATTAAGGAATTTTCATTCTTTTCTTATAACTGTCCTGGATAGAACAGGAACAAATTTTTGTTTTCACTTTATGATTACCTAACTCAAAAATATTCAATAAAAATTCAGCAAACGTTCCTAGAGCGGGGCCACACACAAAGCGAAGGTGACTTGAGTCCACAGCATCATTGAGAAGACTGCACGACACATTCCTGTATAATTATACTCCGGAAAAATGGTACACTCTTGTTAGATCATGCAAAAAAAACCCATATGTTGTTGTTGAAGTGACCCAGGAAAACATATTTGACCTTAAACTATTATAACAACAAACCTCAATGAACTGGGAGAAAAACTAAGCAAACGACAATGTTGTTTGGGGCCAATTAAAAATTGTAAAAACTGATCCGGGACAGTCAAATATTATTTTTTATAAAAGTAGCTACAAATATGAAGATCACTTTAGGAAAATTAATCTATTAACAAAAGGCAGAAAAACAATGAAACTTAATATCATTCATCTACAACAGCTTTATAAAAATTTAATACCATTAACTAAGAAAAAATATGAACATTTGGAGTTTCTTTGTAACAAAAACGCTATTCTACCCGCCTACCATAACTTTTTTTCAACATTTACCTTTTGGTGAACATGTCCAAGAGCAAAATGCTTCTGATGGTGAAAATAGTTAACCTTTGTATTTCCATTTTCTCCATCACATCTGGTTGTTATACGAGGGATAAGCTGCTATTATTGAGAATTGAAAAATCTAGTTACCTGTGCAAAACAAATTGTTGTTTATTAAGTAGTGCATTATTTTATCTGTCAATTGCAGTTTAGCTTGTGCAATTCGGTTTAATAGTGTCTGAGAAATAGTCCATAGAATAAGCTTCTGTTATCGAAAAAATGGAATTATCACGAGAGAACTTTTGGATGATTTACTATGATTTCAAGAAAGGCTTGAGCGCGTATGAGTGTGAGGACTGTTTAAAGTCGGCATTTGAGGTTCTCGCACCATCATTGGCTGTTGTTTATAGATTGAACGTGGTTGCAAGTCGGTGGTACACAGAAAAGGAGCTGGCCCTCCTTTAACTGCTGTTAATCCCGAAAACATTGCTGCGGTGAAGAAGATGGTGGAAGACGACAACCGCATTACCTAAACGGAACATTGGATCCTCGCTAGTGAGATCGATATTGCACGAACATTTACATTCTAAAAACTTGTAATTTTAAACTAAATTTACGAAAAGGGTTTTGTTTTTGTAATTCAAGTTACTTTTCATAATTTGGTTTATCTTCTGGGATTTTTTTGCTTTGGCTAACATTGGGTATTTTTGTCTTGAAAATAGTTTAAATGTTTATTTATGTGAGTTTCTGCATGTTATGTACTATTTTTTCCTGGCTGCTAAAACATTATTAAAAACCAAAAACTTTGCTTTAGTTAACTGAAGCAGAAAAATGTCCCAATAGATATAAATACCAAAATTCTACCTTTGAACATGGGATATGTGGCAATCATCCAGGTATTCTATGTCCACTTTCTTTGATTAACGTGATATTTACCAAATACTAATAGATAAGGGTAAAAGTAGACAAAAAATATAATATATTTTGCTATTTTTGCCAGGCAAAATAGTATTGAAATTTTTAAAACCTAAAAACCTCCTCTTGTAAAATTTGCATTTTGTGACAGAATAGTTCTGCTCTAAGGGGACGATATATTGTCTCTGTCTGTCATATTAGGGAATGAAAATACATACAAGTAAAAAAGGTTTATATATTCACATTTGCAAGGAATATCGCTGCTTACTTCAAAATTTTGATTCGTTAAATATATCATGTTCCTATCAAAGCTTGAAAGAATTCTCTTAAAATATAAGCCAGTTGAAAAGTATTTTGAGATCTACAGGCGTGTTGTTTAGTTTACTCATATATTTTATCTGTGAATTGTAACTCTTTCCTTTCTTTTTACTACGGCTTGTACAGCCATACACTGAATACAATACGGTTGTACCCACGTAAAAATAACTGTTTAATTCACTTTTTATAAACAAACAATCAAATTCCACGAACGACGCTAAACTTTGTCTGGCAACACACCTCTGCTCTCCCTCTCCCTCTCCCTCTCCCTCTCCCTCTCCCTCTCCCTCTCCCTCTCCCTCTCCCTCTCCCTCTCCCTCTCCCACTCCCTCTCCCTCTCCCTTGTACTTCCCTATACATATTTAAAGCAAGAATTAACACAATTTATAGTTAACAAAGCAGTAAAATCTTTAGTACATCTCTTTTTAATAAACTGCATTGATCGTATTCCTTGTATCTGGGAAATAGACCGTCATTAAATTAGCATTAGGTATTCTTTGTTGTATCTATGCATTTTAAAATTGTGTAACATTATCTTCATTGGTTAGTCAGGTTTAGAGTACTATAATTCTGATACGTATTGTTCTATATTATTTATTACCTCATACAAATTTGATTATGCATTTGGCCGAGTACTGGTTCAAACAAAGTGTGAAATTGGTAGAATACCTCAGAATGATTCTAATTTGAAAGCCATCGGTTTTTCTGAAGAATCTATTGAAGCACCAACGATCACAAATGTTTGTACCTTCAACAAGATGAGAATTTGGCCGAACACTTAAAATGGTTCTATATTGAAAGCGTTTGGTTTTATCAAAGAATGTATTTAAGCACTAAATAGTACAAACGAAGAACTGACCGATTACTAAACTATCGACGTTTGTACTTTCACCAAAGTGTGAAGTTGGTAGAACACCTAAAAATGGTTCTACTCCGGAACCCTTTGTTTCCGGTAAAAGATTATTGAAGTATTAATTGGCACGAATGAAGCACTAACTAATACACCTAGTTTCCATAAACTTCAGCAGGGTGTGACGTTCGCAGAACACCTCAAAATTTTCAAATTTAGGAGGTATTTGGTTTTGGCAAAAAATTTATTGAAGCACTAGCGAGTACAAACCAAGCACTAACATATGAAAGAAATTTGAATATTAGTGCTGTTTATGTTCTGCTAACTTTACGGACTCTTTGCGTGTCCATATGTCATAAATTTATTTTGATATCTTAGGTGATTTTTAAGGATATTATCATTTACTGAGGACGATATAAAAATCACGATTTGATACCAAAAAGGTATTTTAATTATGTGTGATAATCATGAAAGTTTACATTTTCTAATTTTTCTCCAACAAAAAGTGGGTTTAGCAGGATCATTTTATTCCCGGAATTAAGAAAACTGAATGATGTAGACGTCTGTCAAAAAATGGCCAATCATTAAATAAGTAATTCACACTCTCAACTTTTGAATGGATCGTTTGGTTTGCTTCAAATTATGACATTTCGCGGAAAATCTGATTTTTAAATGAGGGACCATAGATGTTTGCTAAGTTTTAATTATTCTAATACCAACTGTAAAAATTATCTAGACTTTGGAAAACCAAATTACTCGACGTTTGAAAGGTTCTGCTATTTATTTAAAACCGATATGTTCTTAATAGGTATATTTTAAATAACGTACATAAAATTGTGCTCATCTATTTATATCATAAACTTTTATTACAATAAAAATATTAGAAATAATTCAGACACATCTCTTTCAAATCTAACAAGCTTTCGCGCATTCTGCTTTTATATGTTGGATCCCTTTCACACATGTAGTGTATGACGTGTTTACGGTGTGTTGTCAATGGATCAGGAATATCTTTGTTATTTTCAAGGTAGTCTTTCATTAATTCTGGGTCTATTATGATTAGATGGTAAAATATCACCGCGTGGCAAACAGCTTGAGGTAACATATATTTGCAGCTGGACATGAAGTCTGCATAGGAATATATTCCGTTTACGTTGCAATCAAACTTACTCAATATCTCCGCAAATCTTTTATAATAGATGTCTATCAAACTTTGCATACATTCCAACCTCACTGAACGAGTTGTTGTCATGTATAGTAGCGTAAGTAAATCGTGTGCTGGGGGGCAGTACCTGATCATCTGATAATCTACGAATCGGCAATCTATTGGGTTTCCGTTTTCATACTTAATCATTATGTTCGAAGCCCACAAATCACCATGGCAAACTACATTCCTGTAAACTTCTGATGGTTTAACCAAGTCATACAATGCCTTAAAGGCGCTGTTGATTCTAGTTTTAAGACTTTCTGTAGAGAAATCTATATCTGAAAATAAATCCATCTGATAAGAAACAGCTTCAATGGCATTTTGAAGGTTTAACGAACATTTACTGTGCTTGTTTACACCAAAAAATCTTTCGTCGACAGCGATATTAAAACTATTCAATCTGAACATATCGTTATTAGATTTACACATTTTTTCTTCCAATATGATGCTTCCCGCGTGGAAGATCGCTACTTTCTTAACTATTAAAATCAATTCGTCCATAGTGTATGGAACACGATTTTTTGGTGCGCAAAAACCTGAAGCTGTTAAATCTTGTAAAACAAGAACCTCTTTCATTCGGAACAAATAATAATCAGGGATGCATTCTACTATCTGCTTAAAACCAGTTTTTTCAATGGAAGGAATTAACGTCTCATATATGAATCCTTCCTTTTCGTACCCTTTAGCATCACTAAGCAGATCATATTGTAATTTATCTTCAGGTGCACATTTGGCGAATAAATTTACTATTTTGTTTTCATTATTTAGATTTATGTTCATTTGTAAGCTGTAGTACACACAAAAGAATCCACTCAAATTTGACAAATTTTGTACCCGATAGTTTACCAGGTCATATTCAACGGTGCCTAATACTTTTTCTGCAATTTTATAACAATCTTCTCGTGTAATTTTGGGATGTGTCAGTAAGTATTTGAGTTCTATTATTGATTCAATTACCATTTTTCTATAGGTAGAGTCTGTTTTAAATGACTCGACTACAAATTCAGCATCACCTTCAAATTCCCGTTTCTTGAATTCTTTCGGATTTGATGACACGTTTTTATGAAAATCCGAACGAGCTCTGTAAAAAACGGTATAATACGCTGTTTGTAATTTAATTTGTGGCAATAAATAGTTAACTGAGACTTCAAAATCAGAGTATGAAATGATATCATTTAACACTATATTTAGTTGTAGTACTTCTCTACGTAAGCATTCATGATAGTATCGCAATAAAACGTGGAGATGGCGTTTCCGCATTTCAGCGCACATTGTCAAATAAAGAAATTGCAATACATCTTGTGCTGGAGGACAATACCGCTGTAATTGAAAATCCAGCAACTTACAATCAACCACAGTGTTTTCTTCGCAGTGAAGCATTAAACTTTTAGCTCTCATACCTCCGTCTGATAAGACGTTATAAAACTTTTCGTTGGGTTTAATAGTAGCGAAAGAACGTTCCGCTAGCGATTTTAATTCTCTTTTAAACTGCTGCACTGGAATATCCCATAAATCTGGCGAGTGATCTATTAAAGCGTTAAGCTCACTCAATCGACTTTTACACCATTGATATCCTAGAGACGTTTCATTCCTTGTAAACAACGGTTCCTGCATGTATTGTCCATAATCCTCTATTAAACAATATTGCCTATTTAATTGCTTTGATCTCAAGTCTTGGTAACCAATACTTTCACAGTGGTATTTAGCTAAGCCCTCTAAAACTTTTTCAATTTCGTTTGAAGTCATTTCGTATTGAACGTAAGGTGACGCATATCCTTGTACTGATAAGTCCTTCAATAGGAATAACTGATCTTTCACATAACAGTATTCATAAGGAAATCTTTTTGCAAAAAAACTGACCTCTTGAATTAAATCTTGCGATTTGTATTTAATCTTTATTATAAAATGTTCACTCATAAATTTATTTACACTTTCCGAAATTGGTTTCACTTCATAATTATGTACGTTGAAAGCATTTGATTTTAAATAGTTTGCTGTTGTATTACTGCAATCACTCAAAAATAATTCTAATTCATTTGGCACATTCATATTGAATTAACCTTAAAACTTTTTGTTTTGCAGGACACGAACTGTACAACGGTATATAAAAACTGGTTATGGTAGCGCTAAATAAATCACGAACACGTTGCAATTTATCGCTATAAATAGTTTTATTCGTGCTTAAAAACGACTATCACATCTAGACTAATCAGTGATGACAAATCATATGTAATAGAATCGGATATACGTGGGATTGTAATAATGAAATTGCCTACTTTATATCATCAACTACATATTAAGTACGTAGTATATTAAACCATTTCTTGGAGGCGGCCTCTAGATTAAATTTATAAGCTCCTTTCATTTCTGATAGTGAAGGATGTTATATAATAATTGGCAAAGATACCAATTTATAGGTATTTTGCTCTCAGCTAAAACTGAGTCATAGTGGGTGGGAGAACTTGCATTCTTCAACTAAAGTAATAATTTTTAATTTTAATAAATCATTTTTGGAAATATAATTTATTAGTAATAAATAATAGTTATAAACTATTGTTAATTACATGTGTTTAAACAATAAAAGCTTAAATAATAATTAACAAATTAAAATATCTGATGGGGAATAACACACGACCTTCCAACTTACAAAGTTGGAAATTAAAAGAAATGAAATAATTTTAATAATAATTGTTTCATGATAATTATACAACCCATTTATAATACGTTCATAACGAAAATAGGCAATATTGTAAGAAGAATCACAATATTCTATGTCAGATGGACGTGTAAACCTTCACGTCAGATGGAGGTTAATAGACATCTAGATGCAAACCTGAAAATTCTAACGCAGCCGGCTTCTATAAAATATCGATAATATGATCTATTTTTACTTTCCAACCTACATATACGAGGGTGGTTTGACGGAAGAGTGACTTCAATAAAAAAACTTGTTTTAAGGCAAAAATACATTTTGTTTTTCTACATAATTTCCTTTTAATTCTATACACTTATTTCAACGGCTTTCCAACTTTTTTAAACCTTCAGAAAAATAATTTTTTGGAAACTCTGCAAAATATGCATCCGTTGCTGGCATTACTTCTTCATTTGTATGAAATCTCTGTCCTCCGAGCCACTTCTTCAAGTTTGGGAACAAGAAGAAATCACTTCGAGTCAGATCTGGCAAATATTAATTTATTGGATGCAATAACGGACGAATGAGAGGGCGCAGTATCATGATGGAAAAGAACATTATTTTTGTTTAAATGTGGTCGTTTCTTTCTTAATTCCGTACCAAAGCGTGTTAATAAGTTGGAGTAACACTCGCCAGTTATAGTTCTGCCCTTCTGCATGTAATTAATAAGGATTACCCCTTGAGAGTCCCAAAAGGCCGTGACCACAACTTTGTTGGGAGAAAAAACGGTTTTTGCCTTATAAGGGACACGTTGATCCGCAGAAGTCCTTTGTTTCGACTGCATTTTCGTCTCAGGTGTGTAATGGTGAACCCATGTTTCATCCAAGGTAACGTATCGACGAAATAATTCGCTTGGATTATGCTTCAACTTAATCAAACAGTCACTTGAAATCGAAACTCGTGTATGCATTTGTGCTTTTGTTAACAAACGCGGCACCCATCTTGCACTTACCTTTTTCATATTTAAATATTGAAGCAAAATATTATGCACTAGTTCCGTTGAAATACGCAGTTCATTAGCTATCTCTCGCACTTTAACTCGACGATCACTTTTTATGGTGGAACTGACTTTATCGATTATTTCCTGAGAGGTAACCGTATTAGACGGTCCTGGACGTTCCGAATCTTCCGTACCCATATGGCCATTTTTAAAAGCAGCAAACCACTTCCAAAGCATTCCATGGGACGGATCAGATTCGGCGTAATATTTTCGTACTTTCCCTTTTGTTTGTTTGATGGTTTTTCTACGTAAAACTCTTTTATTAAAATATGAAATCCCTTTTTATCCATTTTTAATTAAATACAAAACGTGTCTTGTTTGATTGACTGTCAAACATAAAGTAACTGACGGATTTTCACGAAACTTCGACAACGGGCTTCTTAAAAGATGGCTGAATCATAATATCGTCACGTTAGGGTTGCCAACTTTTGAAAAGTCACACTTCTGTCAAACGAGCTTCGTACATATGCAGGTATAGAAGGTTATGTAATCGACTTTTTTTTTCACTATCGCTAAATCCACGTATTAGCTCATTTTACAACTTTGCCTATGTTTCGCCAAAATCGGCCGTGACGTATGGACGAGTATCTGTGTATCTGTGTGTCTGTGTGTCTGTGTGTCTATGTGTCTGTGTGTTTGTGTGTCTGTGTGTCTGTGTGTCTGTGTGTCTGTGTGTCTGTGTGTCTGTGTGTCTGTATGTCTGTGTGTCTGTGTGTCTGTGTGACTTTGTGTCTGTGTGTCTGTGTGTCTGTGTGTCTGTGTGTCTGTGTGTCTGTGTGTCTGTGTGTCTGTGTGTCTGTGTGTCTGTGTGTCTGTGTGTCTGTGTGTCTGTGTGTCTGTGTGTCTGTGTGTCTGTGTCTGTGTGACTTTGTGTCTGTGTGTCTGTGTGTCTGTGTGTCTGTGTGTCTGTGTGTCTGTGTGTCTGTGTGTCTGTGTGCCTGTGTGTCTGTGTGTCTGTGTGTCTGTGTGCCTGTATGTCTGTGTGTCTGTGTGTCTGTGTGTCTGTGTGTCTGTGTGTCTGTGTGTCTGTGTGTCTGTGTGTCTGTGTGTCTGTGTGTCTGTGTGTCTGTGTGTCTGTGTGTCTGTGTGTCTGTGTGTCTGTGTGTCTGTGTGTCTGTGTGTTTATGTGTATGTGTGTGTGTGTGTGCCTGTGTGTCTGTGTGTGTTTGTGTGTTATTATTATTATTATTATTATTTATTATACCTTTTATATACATCCTATTTTTTTTTTAAATATTACGACACAAATATATCACAGAGCAATGAGAAATGACACTAAAAAAAAATTTATATATACATATATATATTCATATGTATATATACTTACATATATGTATATACATACATATAGAGATACATACACATGGACTTACACTTATATCTGTATTTGGATTATACGTTATTAAGTTCATTATTCCACTTTAGCTCATTATTGTCAATAGTACATAGAACTTTGTTTACGCACCACTTCCTTTTGAAGTTTTCTACAGAGTTTTTCCCTGTGTGCCAAGCAAACTCTTGTAATATTCTGCTTTTTAGATTTAACAAAAAGGTTTTCCGGAAGGATTGAGTGTTTGTCCCATTCTTTGTTTCGCTTATGGTCGCATTGTATATTGTAAACTTACTTAAACTTATTATATAGTTACATAGCTCGTGTTCTGCAGTACTCTCCCGGATGCCGCACACAATGTCTGTACTGGTTACATTATTCACTTTAAGTATTTCTTTTAACATTGACGTTACTATAGTCCACACTGGTGTCGTTTTCTCACAATTTAGAATCATATGCGCAACGTCTGCTTTCTCAGTTAAACAGTACACGCATCTGTTTGTATTTCTTATGTTTGCACGATGTAAGAAAACGAAATCCGCCAATCGGTATTTAGCAAATCGCCAAGGTATTTCGGCGATTGCCCCTGATGTGCGCTTGTTAAAAAAGGATTTCCAATGCGTCGTATTTGAATTCCAATAATTATTAAGAATATTACTTTCATCCGTGTTGAAGTGAATTGCGGTTAATTTTTGAAGGAGCTTTTTCCGAGACTAAGTGTTTAATACATACCACTTATTATTATACTTAATGGTTAAGCAATTTTTCCCAGGAGGGTTATTTCTATCTAATTCTGGATACTGATTTATAAAAAACTCCTTAATTTTTCGGTAATGCATTATTAATTGGCGTTTTAAAAACTCTGAACATGTTTGTGATTGTGATATTAGAAGGCTTTCGTCTATCCACGCCCCATTTTTCCTAAAATCACTTAATACTGTAAATCCGATTTTCTCTCAAGCGTTAATAAATATTGGTGGAGCTGTCTTTCTTATTAACGTTGACGTGATGGTTGGTATTGCTGCTATGTCTGTGTTTTGCGTGGCTAGCTGTGCGTTTTGGGTAATCTTTATCAAGTCTAGCATTAGTGTGGATAAGTTGTGTTGTTTCGGTATTCTGTCTTGTAAAAAAAACCATTGCCAAGTTAAGTCTAAGGAATCTGCGGTTGCTAGTTTGTGATAAAATAAACATTTCCATTTTTGTTTTTCGGTCTGTGTGTCTGTGTGTCTGTGTGTCTGTGTGTCTGTGTGTCTGTGTGTCTGTGTGTCTGTGTGTCTGTGTGTCTGTGTGTCTGTGTGTCTGTGTGTCTGTGTGTCTGTGTGTCTGTGTGTCTGTGTGTCTGTGTGTCTGTGTGTCTGTGTGTCTGTGTGTCTGTGTGTCTGTGTGTCTGTGTGTCTGTGTGTCTGTGTGTCTGTGTGTCTGTGTGTCTGTGTGTCTGTGTGTCTGTGTGTCTGTGTGTCTGTGTGTCTGTGTGTCTGCGTGTCTGTGTGTCTGTGTGCCTATGTGTCTGTGTGTCGATGAGTCTGTGTGTCTGCGTGTATGTGTGCGTGCGTATGTGTGAGTGTGTGTGTGTGTGTGTGTGAGTGTGTGAGTGTGTGAGTGTGTGAGTGTGTGAGTGTGTGAGTGTGTGAGTGTGTGAGTGTGTGAGTGTGTGAGTGTGTGAGTGTGGAGTGTGTGAGTGTGTGAGTGTGTGAGTGTGTGAGTGTGTGAGTGTGTGAGTGTGAGTGTGTGAGTGTGTGAGTGTGAGTGTGTGAGTGTGTGAGTGTGTGGAGTGTGTGAGTGTGAGTGTGAGTGTGTAGTGTGTGAGTGTGTGTGTGAGGTGTGTGGAGTGTGTGAGTGTGTGAGTGTGTGAGTGTGTGAGTGTGTGAGTGTGGGTGTGTGAGTGTGTGGTGTGTGAGTGTGTGAGTGTGTGAGTGTGTGAGTGTGTGAGTGTGTGAGTGTGTGAGTGTGTGAGTGTGTGAGTGTGTGAGTGTGTGAGGTGTGTGAGTGTGTGAGTGTGTGAGTGTGTGAGTGTGTGGTGTGTAGTTGTGTGGTGTATGGTGTGTGAGGTGTGTGGGTGTGTGAGTGTGTGAGGTGTGTGAGTGGATGGGTGTGTGAGTGTGTGGGAGTGTGGGTGGTGTGGGTGTGTGAGTGTGTGGTGTGGGTGTGAGTGTGATGTGTGTGGGTGAGTGTGAGTGTGTGGTGGATGTGGTGTGTGGGTGGTAGTTTGAGGTAGTGGTGGTGGGTGTGGGTGGTGTGTGTGGGTGGGTTGTGGTGTGGATGGTGGTGGTGAGTGTGGGTGGTGGTGAGTGTGGTGGTGGTGGTGTGTGTGGTGTGAGTGGTGGTTGTGGTGTGTTGTGGGTTGGTGTGTGGTGGTGTGGGTGCGTGGTGTGTGTGTGTGGTGTGGGTGGGGTTTGGGTGTCTGGTGTGTGGGTGTGTGGGTGGTGGGTTGGGTGTGTGGAGTGTGGTGAGGTGTGGGTTGTGGTTGTGGGGTGTGCGGTTGGTGGGTACGTGTCGTGCTTGCGTGATTCTTGGTGTGTGGTGGGTGCGTGTTTTGGGCGTGGGTGCGTGGGGTGGGTGTGTGTGGGTGGGTCGTGCGTGTCGTAGCGCGTGCGTGAGTGTGTCGTGCGTGCGTGTGCGTCGTGTGTGTGCTGTAGTGTGCGTGTGTTGTGGTGTGTTGTGGTTGGTGTGGGTGGTGTGGTGTGGTGTGGTGTGGTGTGGTGTGGTGGGGTTTGGTGTGTTGTGCTGTGCTGTGTCGTGTGCTTGTGTCGTGTGCTGAGTGTCTTGTGGTTTGCGTGTTGTGTGTGCTGTGTGTACGTGTCTTGTGCGATGGTTGGTGTCTGGGTGTGTGTGCGTGCGTTGTGTGGTGTGTGCGTGTGTGTGTGGTGCTGTGAGTGTGCGTGGTGTCGTTGGTGTGGTGAGTGTGCTGTACGTGGCTTGTGCGTGTAGTGGTGTGTGTGTGTGTGTGTGTGTGTGGTGTGTGGTGTGTGGTGTGTGTGGTGTGTGTGTGTGGTGTGTGAGTGTGTGGTGTGTGTCTGGTGTGTGTGTGTGTGTGTGTCTGTGTGTCGTGTGTCTGTGTCTGTGTCGTGCCATGTGTCTGTGTGTCGATGAGTCTGTGTGTGCGTGTAGTGTGCGTGGTGAGTGTGTGTGTGTGTGTGTGTGTGGTGTGTAGTGTGTGAGTGTGTGAGTGTGTGAGGTGTGAGTGTGTGAGTGTGTGCGTTGTGAGTGTGGTGAGTGTGAGTGTGGAGTGTGTGAGTGTGTGAGTGTGTGAGGTGTGAGTGTGTGAGTGTGTGAGTGTGTGAGTGTGCGAGTGGTGGAGTGTGTGAGTGTGTGAGTG